>JARFIW010001716.1:0-153083 GCA_036346225.1 Platerodrilus igneus
TTTATATTATCTTTGATAACACCCACATATTTATTGTAATTTGCATTTAGGTAATAGAATATAGGTAGGTGTCACACACTTACGGGCAATATCAAACGGGGCGGAGCAATTGTAATAACCTAGTACTTTGCATTGTATTATCAACTTTAAGGCGGTGTACCGCTAATTTCCTGTATACTAGGTATAAATTGAAAATAGTATATAACGTGTTCATAGTTTTTAATCTCATATGCTATAATTATTATCTAAGGTGTGACCATAAAAAGTATTGTAACCATAAGCGAATTATAAGTATTTAAAGTTGGTGAATTTTAATGTAATGTAGAGTGGTAAGGGGGTTACGTTGACGATGCTATAATTCCATTAAAAAAAAATTTTGTGAAGCGGCGTTTACAAAGTTTTGAGGAATGAGAAATTCGAATTTAAACCTAATTTGTTTGTCATAATAGGAAGGAGAAAAAAGGTCATGAAAATATAAAAAGGGATAAGGCAAAAATTTTGTGCAATATGGCGTTTACAAGGTGTTAGCCACGAGTAATTCGAATTTGATACTCGTTATTGTAATGTAGAATGGGTAGAGGCTATGTAACTAAAAGTCAGGAGAAAGCAAAGATATTGTGTAACGTGGAGTTTTCACTGTTCTTATAGCGACGAGCAATTTGAATTTCCTGCTAGTTCATTTGTAATAAGAATGGGAATAAGCTATGAAAATGTAAGTCGGGAAATGCATTATTTTGTGCAACATGGGGTCTACAGGGTTATGCAAAGGAGAAGCGAGAGGTATGAACGCATTTCGAGAGAGTGCACAAATTTGGTGTAATATGGCGTATTATAAGTTTTTAGGGACGAGAAATTCAAATTTGATACTATTTGTTTGTTATATAGAGTTAGGTAAGTAGCTATGTAAGTGAAAGTTGCAAGAATGCAAAAACTTTTATTCAACATGGCGTTTTAAAGGTTTTTAGGAACAAGGAATTCAAACCTTTACCAATTTAGTTGTATTGTAAAATCGGATGTGATTATGTAAATGTAAGTCAGTAGAATGAAAAAGATTTGTGCATCATGGAGTTTTCAAGTCTTTTAAGTTCAACAAATTTGAATTTGATACAATTTTTTTGTAATAGGAATAAGCGGTTATGTAAATGTAATGCGGAATAAAGCAAAATCTCTGTGCAATATAGCGTTATCGAGGTTTTTAGTGAAAAGGAATTCAAAATTTGATACAAATTTGATTGTAATGTACAATGGGAATCAGTTATGTTGACTACATAAAAAGATACTCAGGAGAGAAAAACGGGAGTATAACCAAACAGATATTTAAACAAATGCGGCCTTCAATATTCTTACCTGATGTCCAGTTAGAGCTGTGAAGATTCTTGGATCCAGAACTCTTATTATTACACTCTAAAAATAATATAAAGCGGAGAGATCGTCCTATACGGGGACTGACCTCCGAAACAAAAACTTATTGTCCAAGCGATGACAATAGACTGTGTTAGGCCGCGCAGTCATTAAACATATCGCAAACAAAATAGAACATTGAAGGTGAAACTCGATCATGTTTATCAAATTTAAATAAAAGAGAAGGTATTACCATTAACAAACAAACTTAAATTTTATAGTACTAATATAAAGAAACTAAATGAATATATACAGGGTAGGACGGAACATACCGTCCACCAAAATGGAAACATTATAATTTTTATCAAAAGGGAGGGGGCAGAGTTTAACCACAGGACGCCTAAACTCACCATGCGCTGTTCTAGAGGTGGCAATGCGAACAATCCCGTCGACGTCAGGATGCACTGTGATAATAGGCCCAAGTGGCCACTGAAGAGGAGGAAGTGAATCGGCTTTAATTAGAACTAAGTCTTCCGGTTGAATATTATTTTTGGCTACATGCCATTTGGATTTTACTTGAAGGATATGCAAGTATTCGCGAGACCAGCGCGCCCAGAAGTCCTGATAGATACGCTGCAATAATTGCCATCGAAACAAACGATTTAAAGGCAGTGCCGTCAGTGAGGGTATATTTAGCAAGATGGAGATGTGTAATTATTTAACTACAAACCATAACTTTTGCTATAAGGGCGAATACGAAGAAAAGCGTAATATTATAGTTGACAACAATAAAACTGTGGGAATTGATTGTTTAACATGGCTAACAACCAATGCAAGAATTAAGATATACAACAAATTTGTGTGTCAGATAACAAGTCCTGGTGTTAATAAACAACTTGGTAATCATATACTAGATTTTTTACGTTGTCCAGATGTACGTTTAAGTGAAACATTTGCGTCTACTTTGGCCAAAGAACATGGTATTACGCGATTGGAAGCGACAATATACAACAGTGCAATTGAAAGCTATGTCAGTGCGGAACGGGTGTATAATCCCTTAAAAGACTGTTTAACCTTATTGGAAGACAGTAAGTTATACTTCCTTAAGGCGCGAATGTACTCGGTACCACTTGCCAAAATGTAGAGTTAGCTATCGGACAAGCTACAAAATAGTTGCTGTTTAGTGTATAATAACCTGCTGCAGTACGTGTATTGGGGAAATGGTAATACAAAGAAATTGAGTGGTTTGCAAATTAAGTTGTCCGAAAAACCGGAGGAAAGGGAAAAATTGATAAAGTATGTGCTTTCGGCTTTTAGTTTTAACTATTTACCTGTAAATTATTTGGAGATAGTAGAGGAAGACAGCCAAGATAAAATAAAAATCTTACACAAGTGCTACATTAAAGCAGGTAGTACATATTTTACACAATCTGAAACACCATATTCTACAATTTCAAAAAAAATAGTCATTTCGGAATTGGGATTGATAAATACACCTAACATTCACCCAGAGGTTGTACGACAACGCGCAAATATTAGTAGTAAACTCTATCCGTTTACGCTAAAAGAAATTGCCCCATTATGCATGCCATACGCTGTAAGTGGAAGGAAAAGACAGCTGGAATTAGAGGAAATGGATGCAAAAAGGCGAAAATTGGACTACATGGAAAACACTGCGACAATACGCGAACAATAGAAAGATGTGTTAGACAAAGAACATCTTATTAGAGAAAATGAGGAAGAATTAAAAGATTATTTTATGTGTCGATGGACTGACTTAGATACATCCAGGTTGTACAAGCTGTATGCATTTGCGGTTAGTAAGAAAGACTCTTTTAGTTATGTAGACGTTCTTGCAGAAAAGGATGGTACTAAATCCGTATACTTTTTAAAAGGTTATTCTAAAACGTATTTATCAAAATGGCAGATAACAAAGACGAACTAAGGAATGCGGGTTTCGTAACCTTTGCGTACACCACACGCAAAGGGGGTCCGTTAAACATTGTATATTTGCTTAGTAAAGAACCTTTCGGATCATTTAAAACCGAGGGTCTTACAACCTATAACAACCATATATTCCCAAAAGTGGTGGACATGCAACTATGCAACAGTGTGTGAAAGAATAAGGATTTCTCCAATACCGACAAGAAGAAGTCGATCAAGCTAACAAGATACGTATGCAGGATATAGTGGGAAAGCCGCGATTTAAAGATTGCCACGAGCTGTAAGAATTATACGAGGGAATGGATCTGGTTGTCGGTGGAATCAAAGACTTTAAATATAGAGGCAAATTTCGATACATTTTACAATTCGAAAACCTAGACGGTATCTATGTATCAAACTATTGGTTATAAAAGGAGATAGAGGACTTGGGTATCGATTTAAATTTTAAGCTGGAAATAAAATTAGATAAAATTAAAGCCACTTCAAACAAACATAAAGAAAGGACTGTCTTCTGTGTATAACTTTGTATTAAAATTAAGTTTAAATGACTCCATGCTTGGCATTACATTTTTTAAATTTTGTTATGTATAATGTCTGAATAAAAATTTTAGAATAGTATTACATTGCTCTTTATTTATAAAAGTCTGTGGCGTTACCCCGAAATAGCAGTCGCACAGAGAGGGGTGCGCATGGGCAGGGGGTGCGCAAGGGCAGGGGTGCACACGCGCAGGGGCGCGCATGAGCAAAGATGTGCATGCGCAGGGGTGCTCATGGGCTGGGATGTGTCTGGGTGTACACGAGGGAAGCGGATGTTAACAGTCACCAAGCATCTAATTCTTTATTTGGATGGTATCGAGCCTGCGTATGTATCCGGAGTAAAAACACGATTTGTACACGCAGATAATTAATAAAATTACTTTATCGAGCGAAGATGACAAAAGGTATATCATTCCTAATAGTACAACAATCTACGCATGGGGGGTATAAAGATGTTTGATTTTGTAAATCTATTGTATATATTAGTTTGAAGATTCCATAATTTTTGCTTTTCCCACCTTTCAAATCCTTCCTGCTTCTATCCTGGTTGACCGAGTATACGTGTTATCTCCACGTGGTATTCGCGGGGCACATCGGTTTTAGATTTCTAGGGGAATGGTTTGTTAAAGAATATGTTTGGGTAGCGAAAAAGGTTCTAAGGATGTAGTTAAATAAAGATGGTGCAAAAATTAGAGGTTTGGGGTCTATAAAGTGTAACTTTGTAAGAGGTGGTTCTATTTAAAATCCATTTACAGGTTTGGAGTCCCTAGAAAAAACTAATATTAGTTGATACCAAAAAAAGATATATTTATCTTAAAAGAGTGACTACCCCACGGATAATAAACACAATATACCACTTGCCCGACAAAAAAGTTGTAGAGATATTCAAAGACGAATTTAATGGGGGTCCAGTATTAGAATTTGTTGGTAGTAGGGGTAAGTCCTACTGTACTGTAGGCGAGAAAGATACGATTAAAAGGATTAAAGGGGTCTCACGAAGTGTAGTTAAGTAAAACCGCGGATGCTACAACCAATAACGAGCATATATTCCCAAAAGGGGTGGGCATGCAGCTACGCAACAGTGCGTGGGAGAATAAGGATTCTCTCCAATAAAAAAATTAAAGTTTCCATGTACGTAGCACCAGTCATTGGGTAATGGTAGAAATGTTAAACCTATAAAGACGATTAGTAATTGTGGTTTAGAAAAATAATAGTTTTCGTAGACTAAATAAAATAGCTTAAAGTGATTAATGTATATGACTACATATTCTCGTACATATCCACAAACATCTGCTTGCGTCCACAATGGCGATACCGGTAGTTTTTGTTTAACAACTAGTAGGAAAGATACGTTAGGTGTTAAGTGTGTGGAAGCCCATAGGATCGTTGGATTCAAAAAGAACGGTGCGGCGGGATGTATGGTGGCATCCGTTAGAATAATCGAAAGTGGTTAATCAATCGTATTAGATGTTTAAATAAGCGAAAGTGTAAAGGCCTACATAAACAAAATTTAATTATCCGACGAAAAAGTGCGCGATGTGCTATAGAAAGTATAAAAAAAATGGTGCTTTGCATCGGTCCTAACAGTAAAAAGGAGAGTGACTTTTTCTAGAAATTACAAGAATAGCACTAGCGCGGCGAAGGGGTATGCATGTATTATACAGCGCATTGTTGCTATAAAATATGTTAGTTTACGAGAAGCTCGAACGTGCACAAATTAAATTTTATTCTATAATTAACCGCAGTCGTAAAAATGGGAAATTAATGGTTAATTTTAATACTTCTAAGCATATACTTTCGCTTGGTGATTCATTTGGAAAATATTCAAGCTTACCATTTTCTAAAGTATGACGTAGAAGTTATTTAAAATTAAATTGCTTTATTAGTAAGTATCCTGTAGACAACAAGTTGGTATTTTCTTAGTAATGGTTTAAAGCGTTTTTTATTAAGTTTTTGGTTATAGTAGCACTGCATCTTCTACAGCACGACTTGCACACAATTTGTGTGCGTGTGCTATCACCCTTTTGGATTTTTAATATGGACGCGATCCGTATAACATGGAAGACGTTCCCGATGTTTCTACTAACGGCATTCGCACCATCGACGATGTAAACTAGGTGCATGCATTGACGCTAAATGTATTGGACGAGCAGCAAGGATTATGACATCATTTAGTTCCCCGCTGAATCCTCAACATCGTTCGGCCGCCTTCGGAAACCTTCGGTATGCATTTTATAAGGAACATAAATCAGGCATGCTAGAGTAAGCTTTTTAGTTATAAGTTAGTTCGATTACAAGTTTAACCAAAGTCTTATAGTGCGGATTTTGTTTTGTACTAAACGTTTTTAAATGCGAGCCCTGTCACGTCTACTTTGCCAGAAGGGATGCTCTCAAACGGCACCAGAACAAATGTCGTGGTCTAACATCGTCCCCGGTTAAGCTTATACATCCGTCGGCAGCAAAGTACTTAAACTGTGGGTCTTGCAGTAACACTTTTACAAGATTAGCTTACAGCGACACAAGAAAAAACAGCACGGTATGTCATTAAGTAGTAAACGTTCAGCTCCGCCAGCTGTTAAAGGGTCTTGTACGAAACAACCACGAATTATGTGTAAAGTGTGCGACATGGAGGTGTTAAAGTCTGCATACCCTAGTCATCTACGGAGCAACAAACATAAAAATGCATCAGTTACCGCTACTAACGACGATGGTGTAGAAATGGTTAGCACAGCGTTTAACATCCGTATGGTTAGCTATCGAATAAAGAATGTTAGTGTGGGCGATGGAGTGTCCGAGTTTCTTTGGAAGCAGAAGGAACGATTTATTCGATTACTTAATAAAAAAAGAATACAACATACAGCAATAAAAGTCTATTGCGAACTCTACGGCGTTTACACCAAAATGGGGAAGAGACTACCGATGTGAAATCCTTTAACACAAAAAGTATGGATATAACGTCTTCTAGTAATCTGGAATATATGTACGAGGTCTTAAGCGAAACCATGTAAACATCAACTTTATACCCAATTAATAAAATCAGTTTGTCGGGTGAGGACAACAAAAAGTACATCATTCCTAGTAGCATAGCAACCTAATTAAGGTAGGTCAGTAAGCAATATTTAATTGCTGTTAATTGACTTGCATTTAGCGTACTTTCCTATTGTAATAACCGCATTTGTTTGGAGAAGATATACACGTTTAAAAAGAAATTATATACAGCTTTCTTAATTATTAACCACGCGATGATTACGTAAAAGTCGACCTTCCCATTCAAATATTTAAAACCCATTACATTGGAATGTATTTACATTATTCTCATATTGTTAGGTAAACGATAATATGTCTTATTGACGGAAAACACGTATCCTCTCTTTTTAAACAACACATTAATCTTTTTTTGTTACAGGTTAAACTACTTGGATTCGACTACACACAGGAAATAATGTTATACTTTGTAAAATTGCATTCCATAAGTTTATTAAACTGTAAATTGGATAAAATAAATTATTTAAATTTTGTGTGCTTATTTCTTTGTATTGGTTAAAGGACTGTAGATATTAAAAAGGAGAGGTGATTAGGAATTGATCTTGGTACAAAATCTTAAAATTGGGGTAGCTCCCTTAGGGATGGTGCAATCTAAAAAATTCCTAGAAATTCGGGTAGCTGAGAAAATTTTAATATTAATTGATACCAAACAAGATAGGTTTATCTCGTGGGTGGAAGTGTGGAGAAAGATTTATCTCGCAGAGGGTATGTGTGTAATTTTGCAGGGTGTGGTCCGATTTCAAATCTGTTTGCAGATTCAAATTCTGCGTAAAATTTTAGACTAACTTAATGTATCGTATGTATAAAAATGTATAAGAACGCTCAAAAGTCGCTACAGGTAAGAAATTTTAAAATCAGGGTAGCTCTCTGGGGGATGGCGCTATCTGAAAAATTTCTAAAGATTCTGGTAGCTGAGAAAAATCTAATATTAATTGATACCAAACAAGGTAGGTTTATCTCGAAAGATGCATTGGTTAGACGAAGAAAACTATTTGGTCCAGAATGTTAGCGGTAAAAAAATCTTAAAATCAGGGTAGCGCCCTTGGGGATGGTGCAATCTAAAAAATTCTTAGAGATTCGGGCAGCTGAGAAAAATCTAATATTAATTGATACCAAACAATACAGGTTTATCTCGTGGGTGGAAATGTGGATGCTCATTTATCTCGAAAGATGAAAATTTAAGATATATTTATCTCGAAAGATTAAAAATGGTTAGTCGAAGAAAACTATTTGGTCCAGATGAGTGAGGAAATGAGGAGATTCTCTCATTTCCTCCTTATGGGGATTTACATGTAAATTTGGGAGGAAATGAGGATGCTGGAGGAAATGAGGGGGTGGATACGCCACAAATGTACTACTGATAATCATGGGTGAGCGGGTGACGAAAACAACAAACTTTGCGTGTTAATAACTTCTATAAAAGTAAAGTTATAAAAAATTTTTCCTAAAAGCTTGAACCTTCTAGTGTTCTCCAGACCAAAGATATCTTGGTTTAAATATATGGTGAAACGCTTCGAGGAAAGGTACACAGCAGCACCTCTTTAAAACTCGACTGTGGCGGGGGTGTTGCCACACCTTGAGAAATTAAGATAACAGGCAATATTATACAAATATTTTCCTATTAACAAAAGAGCTTGTTCATAATGTCATTCCTTATTTGAATCTCTTATTTCATCTAGTACATGTTGAAAAGTGATATCCTGCTTTGATTTACCTAAAAGTATTATTGTATAAATATGCTACAAGTTTAGTTAACATACCTGCAATTTCAGTTTTCTTTGCCTTATTGAGAAAAAGTTCGGCCAACATCAAGTGTATAGCCAACATGAGTTTTTTAAAAAGGTAACAGTATAATTGTAGGTACTAACTTTACTAAAAATTTCAATACATGAAGCATATATTGCTCCAATTTTATAACTATGCATGTCTTTTTCAGCTCTGACGTTTTTCTAAAACTTTTTTTTGTTAATTTGTATGACAAGTATAATATCTCTTTTATCAACATTAGTTAGTACCGTTTCTTTACTGCCTAAAACATACTGTGATGTAAATTTTTGAAAGTTTTCCAATTGAAGAAATCTAAAATTGGTACTTATTAACTTATATTAACAGAATCTACAAGTACAAATATACTTGAACTAGTTACTTTTCTCATATAGGTATATTATTACATACCTTGCTCTGAATTAAACATTACTTCTTCATTATCCAAGGCTATACCATTCTATTGAATTAGTTGGTCACACAGTGTGTTGTTACATTCTGTACAACACATTCAAACAAAACCACAAGTTGCAATTTTACTGAAATTTTACCTTCTTCTTTCAAACATTTGAAGTTAGGTTTAGTTTCGAGAATAATTTACAATAGATGACTGCAACCAAAGACCAAACTGAACTAAAGTAGGGCTTTTGTTTTGTTTTGTATTTGTAGTGACTTTAACACATAGATAAAGAGGGAAACATCATAATTGGGTAGCTGGAAATGATGACGTCAATACTTTAATGATGTCATTGTAGTGGATTTTAGTTGGCATATTAAATCCACTCTGTGGTGAATTGAGCATCGGCGTTTTACAACTGATAACCTATCATTTTCCTCTTCTATTAATACTACAATGAATATTGCAACTGCCTGATTGTTCATGTTTAGTGCTTTTAAACAGCAAACAATAAAAAGGATATTTACCTGTAACAATACTACACGCGTACTAAATATTTACATCTGTAAGACATTTATAGGTTTTTGTAAGCTACAGTCGCGTATCGAATAGCAATTATCCTGTAAAGCTACAGATTGTCTTACAGACCGTTGTTACAAAAGTACACAGAATCGACCCCTTAGTTGCGATTCATCCCTATGTATTGGATGATCTCCTATTATTTATCTATGATACCTGCCTGTGTTCTAATAAACCCTAGAAATCCCTTTGTTATAAAAATGCATATATGTTATATTTTAATATACCTTGAAAGGTACTCAAAAATAAATAAAAAATATTATGTTTTGGAACCAGGATATTTAATTTCAGACCTGTTCATTTCACTTATTCATATAGTATTTACCATGGCATAATCAAATTACATATTTAATCTGTAATGATATTAATTTCTGTTATAATTATTATCCGTTAGATGTCACATAATAAAATTTTTAATTTCCTCTTGAGAATTTTACATGATGTCATTTCTCTTTGTAAATAACTATTCTGATTATTGTACCACTAACATTATCTCAAACCCACAGCTGTGGGAACAGTTAAGAAACAACAAAACTTCTTAGGCCTTATCACAGATTGTCCACATCTTACAGATGCGAAGGCTAGAGTTTTTCACTTAAGTATTTTCTTTGCGTATAGTCCAAATAAGGGATTTTTTAATCAACCTAAAGTTTTCTTGTCGTTAACTTAACTTTTTATTTGGATGATTCGTATTGTTGTAAGTATTGTTTATTTAGCGTTCAACAATCAATATGGACGGAAAAAATGAAGAAGGTGACACATTTTGTCCTTTCGAGGGTGTTCCACAAAATCTTCAAACAATATCTCTATGTTTCGATTCCCATTAATTGATCGAGCAAGAATAGTTCCTACACAGATTTACCATTAATATAAGATAATCTGTGCCTATAGCACATATTGTCCTGGAAAGTCTGCACTTTTAGTTCTTCATTACAATATTTCTACTTCCACAGATGTGAGGAATGGTTAGCAGCATGTAATCCGTAAGATTTACTGGCTATGGATTCAGTCAAGCTGTATAAAAATTGTAAACTATATAAGAAACATTTTCTATTGCATCTAATTTATTATGTTGTCTTTCAGATACTACAATTAATAGTAAAGAAAGTTCCAAAATGATTTTTCTAAAGGAAGTTACTCCCTGCTCTTATGTGGATATATTTGTACTTTCAACATCAAGTAATACTTATGTTTTTAATGATTAGTGCTACTTTTTTATAATTCTTATATCTGACATGCATTAGCAATTTTCATAGTTCTAGAAAACTTCAACCGAATTGGATTAATTACAAAAAAAAAGGAATTTAAAAATTTTAAATTTACCTTTTATTAGTTAATTTCTTTAAAATGTACAACCTATAATTTATGGTGCCTTCAACTTACCATGATTTTGTTATTATTAATTCGAATAGGTTAAAATATTCTGGGTATATAAGACCTTTATGCTACTTCCATTAAGGCAATCATTCATTTTCGAATCGCACTAGCTAAATAGTTGTAAATTAACCCTTTTTTTGTCCATATAAGATATACACAAATACAACAATTTCTTATTTTTAGACAATATACCATGCAATGTTTCACCTTCTTCCAATGGGTCGCAAACATCAGCAAATAAGAAACAATGAGGGTACGCGTCTAACCAGTTCCAGGACTGAAAACCTAATGATGATGATGTACAGACAATCGACATATTCCGGATTTTTTTTGAAAATTATGTTTAACTTACTTTTTTATAATTGTTTGTGTTAATTAAAAAGAAGTTCAAGCATGTTTTATTATTATGATATCCACATTTTATATGAATAGGTATGACTTCAGGGACCTGTTTAATAAAATTCGCTAATAAAATTAGCATTCGTTTGTAGTGTCTATTGCAGCTGTTGTTCAAAATCCTATTGAACCTAACGAGAGTTTAGTAAATACTTGTAATGATAATGTAAATGATGGAATATGTAAGAAACAATTGGCCACGCAAGAGGATCAAATCACTAACCCCTGAGGTATGTTTTGATTTAGTACTAGTAATCAAAAACTGATGTGAATGTTAGTTATTAGAGTAATAAAATTATAGATAGTAGTAACAAAGTTGATGTATCAATTTTGTGTATATAGAATTCACAAAAAAATACTTGTATACCTTGGTGAAGATACGCTCATGCTCGAATCTCTGAAGAAGAGAACACTTGAGCTTCAAGTACGTAAGCTAGAACTTAAAGTATGGAAAAAGGGACAATCCTTAAATGTGCAACATTCACCCCTTACTAGTCATATTGTCCAGCAAGAAGATGGAGAACATCCCGATATGAGGGATGTATTTATTAATAGTGACGACTGTTTAGTAACTAACGAAGGGGACATTGTAATGTTAGATCGAAATAATTCAACTGTACAGTAACATTTTATTTACTACTTATATTGAGTAGACACATAAGCAAACACTGTTGCATCACAAAATATGTAAATGTATGTTTAAGATTAGGTTATAGTACATACTTTCACATTTAACAATTAAAGTGGCTATAAAAAATGCAGTTCTTCTTGAGCCTGGACGGCAGGCAATTTCATCTTTGTCCATAATAGTAGTCTCTGGTAAGGTTTCTACCTGTATTTCAAATTCATCAGGCAATGCAAAGTATTGTAAATTACTCCTCAAAAAATTTACACAACACTACGCAGGTATTGATGATTTCACAAGCAAATGTGAGATTCGAGCGCATACAGCCACTCAGAATAGAAAACTTGTTACGTTCCGAATTTGTTTTTACAATTTTCCCTTGTTAATTCATTACTCGTCCGAATAAATTTCGTTTCAATTCTTAAATTCTTCAACTCAAACCCCTTGGCGTTAAAAACGAAAATTAATTTAGTAAACTTAAAATAACCCTGTCCGTTGCTAATTCATTATCCGTTCGTCAAAATTCCACGTCTACTGTTTAATAAAATCGTTATTTTATAAATAATAATAAATACGCTTTCTATAAATTTTCATGTTGAACTTAGTTATTTCGAAGCAAGATTACGCTATAAATTAAATAGTTATATCCTGTTTTTAAGTTCCCGCTATCTTGGTATATCTTACGGCCGCCGTATAATGGTTTTCTCTATTGTTCTAAGATAGCGACTTGTCGAGATAATGCTCGCGCAGTATTCGATATATGCCGGGTTTTCCATTTATCGCGTTTCGATGAATTTAATATTTGCTTTGCGAGCTCGGGTTATTGTTGATTATAATTCTAGAGCGTGTGCATTGATGCACTAGTAATAACTACTCGTTCTGGAACTTCAAGAGCGTTGCACGTTTCTCCTCTATCAAATGTGTAAATCTTTTTTGTCTCTTAGCTGGAGGCTAATTTGCTTGTTACGTAGCCCGATTACTTTTTTGATGTAAATCAACTGCTTGGACATATAAACCGCCGTTACAATTATGGTAGTAACAGGTTTGTTGCTGACCACCGCTTCGATGCTGTTAATTCGCTTTCGAGATCTGACCAGATGAGTATCCCGACACAGGTATGTGACTGCTTTCTCTTTCGTACATACGCAGGGATAAACTCAATTTGAAACTATGTACGCTAATGTTTGTTCTGGTCAAATCCTTCCTGGAAAAGTTCTTAAATTTAATGTTTGCTTTTAATTAACCATCCGCTTATACGAAAGTATCAGCGTTACTAATATTATTTTGTGTTACTGATTAGATTTATAGCCAGGGTTTCTTAAGGTAAAACCATTACGACGAAGGTTTTTAAATTTAATCTTTGCTTTTAATTTACCATCCGCTTATAATACGAAAGTATCAGCGTTATTTTGTTGTTACAGATTAGATTTATTGCCTGTTAGCTACGAATTGCGCACTTCGTGGAACAATTACTGAATTTGTTTGTAGAGTAGAATTGCTTTATTACATAGTAACCTTATTTATTTTTTATTTTGCTGTTTCGTTAGAAATTTCTACAATTGTATGTTTTTTTGTAAATAGAAAATCGTTGGCGATGTATTATTTTTGTGTTGCTAGGAACCCCACCCCTCTCCGCGTTGTTACATTTACGTTTTCTTGGCACATTCAATAACTCTCCGAGTTCTCTTATGAGATTTTGCAGGTCTCTGTTGAGATGAATCATTAATATTTTGAATTACTGGTGGAATGAGCCAAGATTTTAAAAGGTAAGTAGAGTCTCCCAGTAAAACTCCACCAGCAAAAGGCCCCCAACCTGCTTCCATCCTGTTGTATAATTCACTTAACCACAAAACTCGTGCATCACTAACCTTTCCAAGCCAATTTGCACATACATAATAAAGTTGTAAATTTGGTCCGTATACAAGCATTACATTTAAAGAATGTTTTCCATGACGATCTACAAAAGCTGGTTCATATGCAATAGGAGCAACAACTCGTATTAACGTTCCAAACATTACCCTACATACCAAAGGCATATCTCCAAACTCACTAAATTTAACCACCTCTTCTGCACATTCATTTGGCCACCTCACCACATTCTTAAGAAGTACATTAATTATAGCTGTGACAACTTTGTGCACAATTCGACAAACTGTCCCTTTTGAAACTGCATGCATATCACCTACACAATGGCACTGAGCACCACTTTTTAGCCAGTGGAGAGCAACTCAAAGTTGTTGCTTTAGAGACAGTGAATGATTTCTTGCAGTTTCATGTTCCAATGTGTTACTTACATTTTTAAGCATAAACATAAAAGTTTCATGGTCTAGCCGAAATCTCTCATTGAACTCATATGTATCTTCCATGTAGTTGTAAGCTATTCTCGGTCGAAAAATCCTTAGACGATGAACATTAAACTGCTCTCCATCACTGCTGGTGTCACTATCTCCCATTTTATTTTGTTTTACACACTGTGTCTTTGAGTTTAGCAAATGTGCTACATTAAATGCGTGAATGCAATATTCAAACTATAAATACCTTCGATAGCAGGACCATATGCGTAACAACAACAATTAATATGATATAATGCGTAACAGAGACTTACCAATCGCTGTAGATTATCACTTCATTCAACACGCAATAATATGGAACAAAGGGAAACAGGAGTGATATTTGGTAATTGGAGTATTATACTATTACGTACGGTCACTAGTTATAACCACTGGTGAGTCTTTGCTATATAATTAAACATGTGATTGACACATCTCAACACATACCAAAAATTAGAACACGTCCGTACAATTAGTAAGGTTCAACTAACTATAATTTTGAAAATGAATGAATTTATAGATAAGAACCAGTTCTATGTTATACAATATAGACTGGATTTACCATCATATATTTAATAATAAATTAAATTACAATTGGCGCGAACATTCCCCCGGCCTGAAATCATGATAATTATTTCAGAATAGAAATTAATAGGATAAACTAAAACAATATACTAACATTAACTGACAATTAACCAATAATAAATGTTAAAGCTAATGAAAATACATATATTCATATAAAAGGAAACAAAATATAATTTTAATTTATTGAGCGGGCAAAGGACACAGCTTAACAACTGGCTTCTTTAAAACCGAATTATTAGTGCGAACTGTGGCGACACGCACCACACCGTCATGCCCCGGAAATACCTGTTCTATCACACCCAACGGCCACCTGAGTGGTGGGGTATTGTCCTGGTGTATAAGAACCAACGTACCAACTCGAACTGGATTCGAAAGGGTATTCCACTTCTCTCTAACTTGCAGTGTATGCAGATACTCAACATGCCACCGTTTCCAGAAATGCTGGACCATTTGATCGAGTAATTGTTTACGGTTTAAGCGATTTAGCGGTTTATCCAACACATTAACCGCCGGTAGCGATTTTAAAGGGGTTAACGTTAAAAAGTGCGCAGGGGTTAAAGGTTGTGGGTCAGAGGGATCTGAACTCAACCATGTGAGGGCCCTTGAGTTAAGAATAGCCTCTATCTGACTCAAAACCGTAGAGAATTCTTCGTAACTCATCATTTGATTACCCATAGTTTTATATAAATGCGATTTAATGCTCTTATTTTGAGCTTCCCACATTCCTCCCATGTGTGGAGATCTTGGTGGCAAAAACTTCCATTCGATTTTATTTTGCGTAAGATGAGTACCTATTTTTCTATCGAAATCTTCTGAAGTTACAAAGTTATATACTTCATCTAACAAGGCGCTGGCTCTTATAAAATTCGTATCACAATCGGAAAACATTGTAGCACATGGGCCGCGCCGCGATAAAAAGCGTTTAAAGGCAGCTAGAAATAGGTCCGCCGATAAATCGGACACTAATTCTAGGTGCACTGCCCGCGTTGCCATACACACGAATAAACATATGTATGCCTTTTGTGACCTTATACCGCGTTTTCTAGTTAATGTTATATAAAACGGACCTGAATAATCTTCCCCTGTATTTATAAATGGTTTAACCGACGCCACGCGGCAAACAGGAAGGTCACCCATTATTGGATATGTCGGCAATGGGCGCCTTTTAAAACAAAAATTGCAAGTTTTTATTATTTTGCGAATTAAGCCTCGCGCCGATAAAATCCAATATTTTTGACGTGAAATACACAATACTAAATGAGGCCCTGTATGCAAATGTGATTTATGAATGTGTTCAATAATTAGATTGGTTAAGCGTTCCTGCTTAGGCAACAAGATTGGATGTTGATGGTCATAGGCAATATTTGCGTTAGCCAAGCGACCGCCAACTCTAATAAGACCGTCCATCAGAAATGGGCGAAGTTTCTTTAATCGGAAAGTACATTTCCTTTCTCTAAAAGCATAATCTCGTCCCTAAACCATATTTTTGAACAATACGAATTAACGTATGTTCTGCTTTAATTAAATCGCTAACCTGTATATTAAATCCTTTAGGTAATAATTTCAAGAATTTTAAAACATATGCGGTAGTATTTAATAATTTAGTCCAAGACGAGCATTTCGAAATCAATTCATAAAGTGGATTTTCCCAATGGCTATCAAGTAAAACGTTAACATGCAAAGTTGCAGATTTCTCTTCGAGGAAAATTGCATTGTTTTCTTGATAAGATTTTATTGGCCAATTTTTATTACCGGACAAAAGCCATTTAGGTCCAGTTAGCCAATGTGTTGCGGTTAATAACTGCGACGGAATTAATCCACGGGAGAGACAATCGGCTGGATTCTCCCGCCCTTCAACATGGTGCCAAACACGCGGTGGCAAAAAATCTTGAATCTGGGACACCCTATTTGCAACGAATACACTCCACGGGTGCGGCGATGCGTGTATCCAACTAAGAATAACCATTGAATCCGTAAATGCGTAAATTTCATATAGTTCTATGCGGGGAGTATAAGTTTCTATCACGTACTTTAGTAGCTTGGACAATAGAAGTGCAGCACAAAGCTCCAAACGGGGAATTGAGGTTATTTTTAATGGCGAAACCCTAGACTTTGCACAAAGTAAACTTATTTTGACTTTTCCTTCAGGCGACGTACTCCTTAAATAGACTACGCCCCCATAACCTTTCTCAGAGGCGTCAGAAAATCCAATAATCATAACTTTCGAATTTTCAATCACTGATACGTGTCGTAACACTCGAACATTTTCTATCACATGAAGCTCGGAATAAAATCGATTCCAAAGATCGACAATTCTTTGGGGTGGTTTGTCATCCCAGCCAACATGAGCAGTCCAAAGTTCCTTAATTAATACCTTTGCGTATAGTATAACAGGTGCCAATAACCCAAGCGGATCGAATATTCGCGCGACTGTGGATAATATATTGCGTTTTGAGCAAGTGACATTCTCAATATTCACAGTAAAACAAAAGTAATCCGTATGCGGGTGCCATTGCAAACCTAATATTTTAGGCACACTGTCATCAAAGGTAATTGATTTTTCTAAACGAAAAGATTCGGGTATTTCTTGCATTAACTCGGGCGAATTAGTGCACCACTTTGCAATTTCAAACCCCCCGGCCCTAAACAACTGTAATAATTCGGTATATAATTGCTTACCTTCTGATAACGAGGCAACACTGTGGACAAAATCGTCCATGTAAATGAATTTTAAAATTGCGTTAGAGGCTAATGGAAATGATTCACGTTCATCTAACGCGAGTTGTTGTACGGTGCGTATTGCCAAATATGGGGAGGACGTACTGCCAAAAATTAATCTTTTAAATTGATAAATAGCAATAGGTTCTTTTGGGGAAAACCTCCACAACAGCAACTGATATTTTCTGTGCTCTGGTTTTACTAGAACTTGCAAAAACATCTTCTTTAAATCGGCTGTCATTGCAATTTCAAATATGCGGAAATTCAACAACAGGAATAATAAATCAGTCTGCAATTTTGGACCTGTGTGCAATAAATCATTTAATGATTTCCCACTAGTAGTCTTTGAACTACAATCCCAAACTACTCGTAAAGGAGTACTTTTGCTTTGCGGTTTGAGAACAGCGTGATGCGGAATGAAATAACAGGGATTGGGTAGGTGAGGATTTACAAATAATGCCATATAATTGTTTTAATATGCTCTTGCATTACTTGCGTATAAGCACTCTTAAATTCAGAAAATTTATTAAATTTGCGTTCTAATGCCAGAAATCTATTGACTGCGGTTTCGTAAGAACGTCCTAATAATATAGGATCCTGTTTAAAAGGCAAACCTACTGTATAGCGCCCTGATCCGTCACGTTGAACGGTTGATGCAAAATGTTTCTCACATTCTGCGTCCTCACTACTAATTACATTAGCGTGCGGAACTTCTTCTAATTCAAAAAACCTTTTAACAGTTGTATCTATTGATTCAGACGCAAACGCACAAAAGGTTTGTGAAGGAATCGAGGACATTGCTACAGGTGCGGCTCCAACTACTAAGTATCCTAAAGAACTTTGAATCACGGTTAAGTTATTTTCCGAATTCACTATTTTCGCGGTACCAATAACCATTGCAAAAATCTCGGCACCCAATATTCCTTCTATTTCAGAGGGTGTACAAAAAGCAGGGTCCGCGAGAGGTAATTGGTATAAATAATTAAGCGAGTTTGCGTCTAATAATGTTGCAGGTAACTGATCAGTAATTTTATCAATTACGTATGCATTAGATGTTAGAGTAAAATTTGCATTAATTTTTGAACTAATTGTGAGTTTAACTTGCGATTTGATTGGATGCACCCCGGCACCAATACCGGTTACCGAAGAATATACTTTGTACATAGACAACCCCAATTTTTTACAACATTTTGTAGTTATAAAATTTGACATACTAGCCGAATCCACTAGTACCCTTATTTCTACGTCCCCTTTAGGTGTGTCCACCTTAATCAATGCGGTAGGAAGTACTGCTACTTTATTTGTAAAAGATTTAGAGTGTTGTTCTGATTGCGAAATTGAACAAAATGTATTAGTGTTCGGTTCTGGAACACTAATAACGGTCGGCGATAGACTTGAAGTACTTGCTTCTGGATTTTTAATACATACTGGCGTTAACTTAGGCCAATGTAACAAAGTGTTGTGACGCTTATAACAAACACCACAGCACTTTTGCGAATTACAAGATTTAATGCGATGAACAGAACTTAAACAATTGACGCATAACCTTTTTTCCTTTGCAAATTTATACCTGTCATTTGGCGACATCTCTAGGAAGATATCGCACTTGTAAATAGGATGGGAATTCTTTTGACAAACAATACATGAAATAATAGTACTATTAGCCACGAAAGACTGCGAAACTTTCCAAAATTGCGTATCAGGTTGTTTATTTTTATTAACACGTGTATCTGAACGACACAAAATTTTGCTTTGCTCTTTAACAAAAGTGAGCACTTCTGTATATGTAGGTGCGGTTGAATCTCTACGATTTATTTCAAATGATTTAATTGTTTCGTTATCTAATTTAGAAAGTGCTAAATAAGACAACATAAAATCCGCTAGATCTGGCAAGTTCAAACTTTTCAATGCGCTTACCGCTGTATCAAACTTCTCTAAGAATGCGTTTAAGTGATCACCTGATTCGGAACGGGCTTGTTTAAATTCTAGCATTGTTTGTATATAATGGTTTGCGATTAAACGTTTATCCTCGTATTTTTCAATAAGAGTTTTCCAAATTAGTTCATAATTTTCCGCAACAGGTGGCACGGTAGAACAAATTGTTAAAGCTTTTCCAGACAACCGACCTAACAAATAATGTAATTTACTAATTGGATCTAAATCCGCGTTTCCATGAATTAAACTTTTGAATGTTTGAAAGAATATTGGCCATTCCGCTATTTGACCTCCAAAAAATGGTAACTCCAACTTCGGCAATCTTACTACGGTGCTTTTAACCGGTTCGGTAACCAAAGTGGTTTGCTTTTCTTGAGGAAGCTGCTTGGCGGCTAGCATGCAGTATCCGCACAGTTCATCAAATAAGTCCAGAACATTAAAATCTGGCGTGAATGTTTTATCGATTTCTATCGAAATTGCGTTAAATCTATCGATTATACTATAAAACTCAGTTTTCGTTTCTTGAAAGGTTTCAAACCGTGCGCGAAACTCTTTGATGGCGGTTCTGTTTTGAAGATCTTTACTACAATCGTATAACCTTTGTATGCGCCTAAATAAGGTTTCCTTTTTTGCTATCAATATTTTCAGAGTTTCTTCCTTAGACGGCATTGCGAAATGACGTATAAACTAAATACTTTAATATCAATTTTGAACTAGGAATAACGCGTTTAAAATTATATAGATGCGTTAACAAATTATTGCAAAATTTAACTCACAAATTGTAAACAATCTTTTGTATGAGATTTTGTATACAACATGCAAAATAAACTTGTGTTGAAAATTTATAAAATTGTGAACCTACTGTAAACAAACTTATCAACGTGCTTAGATATGTCAACCACTTTCCATAAGTCGCGATAACAAATCCGGCTCGAAGGACCAGATGTCTTCGAGTTTAGCAAATGTGCTACATTAAATGCGTGAATGCAATATTCAAACTATAAATATCTTCGATAGCAGGACCATATGCGTAACAACAACAATTAATATGATATAATGCGTAACAGAGACTTACCAATCGCTCTAGATTATCACTTCATTCAACACGCAATAATATGAAACAAAGGGAAACAGGAGTGATATTTGGTAATTGGAGTATTATACTATTACGTACGGTCACTAGTTATAACCACTGGTGAGTCTTTGCTATATAATTAAACATGTGATTGACACATCTCAACACATACCAAAAATTAAAACACGTCGGTACAATTAGTAAGGTTCAACTAACTATAATTTTGAAATGAATGAATTTATAGATAAGAACCAGTTCTATGTTATACAATATAGACTGGATTTACCATCATATATTTAATAATAAATTAAATTACAATTGGCGCGAACACACTGTTTTGTACTGAATATTAAGTATTTTATATATTTTACTCTAAACCGTTAACATTGTTTGATCTAATAAAATTAATTATTAGACTAATGCTAATGAAATAAATGCTAATATTATAAGTTAGTTTCATTAGTTGCATTGGTTTATGATACAGTTTATCTTCAGCACTAATAATATTAAATAATCATTTTAATGATTCCTCCACTAATATTATTAGGCAAATTTTTTATGAAACAGAACACTAATAATATTAATTAATAGTATAATTACTAATACTATTTGTGAATGAGTTTTATGAAACATGGCCCAGTTAATACATGTTTGACGAACTTCAAAAGCTCATCAAGGAATTCAATGTTTGTGTGTATCTTTGGAATTTTAAAGTTCTGAGTTCAGATTTCTATTCATAAATAAACAAAAAAGACTTCTACAAAAAATGTTTGCCTATTAAGAAAATGTTATGGGGCTTTAAAGTTTCAATATTTGTATAATTAAATATTTTTTTATTAATTTTAAATTTAAATGTGTAAATCACAAATGTGAATAGCAATTCGTCAAAATATTTATAAAATACATAATTTAATAGGAATGGTATTAAGTCGTTTTTTCTTGAAGTGGTGCGAATTGGATATTTATTGATAAACATTCCAAGCTTCCCCACAAATTTCTATTTCAAGTGACCTATGTTTTGTTACACTAATACTTAGCAACATTGTCCAGTTTTACTTATTACGTCAATTAGGCATACACAATGAGTTAAACTTCAAAATATTTCTGGTATACGTAACAAAACATTGAGATTAGATTACTGTTAGAAACATAGATTTTATTATTCACATTCAAATTTTCTGCAAAAAACCTCTTTTGTAATGGCAGATTGAGTTCAAGGTTATAGAATTTTGCCCTACAAACTTTAAACGAACCAACAAAGCCTTCACATCTGCAAGAGGTGAATAATCTGTGGTATTGTTGTTGGTTACGAAATTCAAAGAATTGATGTTACAGGTATTCCATTTCTAAGTCAGTGTTTAAAATACTAATTATATTACAGTTTTAGCATGGTTTTCCTTCTTACAGTTATTAGTTGCTTTGTTCAGTATCATTATTATTGGCAAATTACTAAATTATGATTGACTTAGCAGGCACGTTATTTTTTAAATAAGCGTTTATAATTATTAACTAAATATTCTTGTAGTATACATCAGCGTAACACTTTCCATTTAATAGAGTAATGCAATGCCTATTGGGAAATTGATTTACCATTATGTTGCCAAATGTTGATAAAATGCATATTATGCTAACATAACTGATAACAACTACATAAACAAAAAGTGAATAGACGTGTTTACATTATACTCGTGAACTCTTGCAATACCTGTTCTATAAGTGGAAAATATTATTGCAATTTTAATATTAGTTTGATCTCATTATGCCCGGAAGTGAACGTAATCTAAGATCTGCTACTTTACACAGTGATGAAAATGATGATGCTGTTGTACTAGATGTTGCTGAAACTGTTTTAGCTTCCCCTACACTTATCCAAGACATTTGCAACAAAGTAACTAGAAGAATTTCTGATAAAATTGAACACATATTTAAAGTTTTCGCTAATACAAGTCAAGACCTACAGTTAGAACTTTGTGTTGCACAAAAGGTTATCAGCATTACAAACTTAGCACCTTAGATCAATGTGCTAGACGTAATAGTTTGCGTATTTACGGCCTGCCAGAATCCCCAGATGAAAATACTGATACTATACTTGTAAATATGTCTCAGAAAAAATTAGGCGTTGTTGTACCCACGTGTTCCATTGATAGAAGACATCGCACATTTCAAAAAGTTGAAGGTATACCTAAGCCGATTAATATAAGATTTAATTCTTATAACATACGAAATCTTGTTTACAAACAAAGATTCAAGTTAGAAGGATGTGGCATAGTTATTAAAGAGAATTTAACATTGGTTCGTCAAAATCTGTAGATACACCAAAATTTTAATTACCGTAGTACTTGGAGTAATGATGGTACTAACTTTCTTAAATTTAACAATTAAATTCATAAATTATACAATATATCTGATTTCAATAACTTAACTAAAAAACAATATAATTATTAATATTATTGATGTTTAAATTTTTTTATCTGTTACTATTTTAATTACGAGCTTATAATAATGAATAGACATTTACTAGTTCATTTATTAACCTTGAGCTTGTAATAACACAAACAATAATTTTAACTTGTTTAATTTAGATTACATTAATTTTTTTATTTATTTTGAATTTTTGATTTTTGTTATTGTATATATGCTATAGTGCGATATAGTGTTGCAAACAATTAATTTTGGTATTTTATAACGACTACTTAGGTTTTATACTGTTATTATATAATTTAATTTGTTTTCAACTACTATTCTTACTATATTATACTAGATTTAACCACGATTTAAGTGCTGACCCTGTTGCACTTAATTCCTTTGATTGTGTTGAAGATTATCAGGATTTTGTTTGTAATAGTATTAGAAACTTGAAAAGTTTTAGCATTTACATTTAAATATAAAAGGTGTTTTGAAAAATGTAGACTCCCTTTTAATCCATCTTAGTGAATGTAAGAAATACGATATTATTATTTTATCGGAAACTTGAATAATTAATAATATAAATTCTGTAAATATTCCCCAACTACTCGGTTTTTTAAAGTGAAGGCAGGTAGAGTCAAAATGATGGCATAATAGTTTATGTTAGTAATAACTGCATTATTGAATCTCAAATTATGTTTATTCCGAAAATATATTTATTCTTTTGGTAATTCAAAAGAGTAACTTAAAATTGTAATTACTGCTGTTTATAGCAAAAGAAATATTACCGTTAGCAAGTACTTAGACGTACTAGCAGCAAATGGTTTTTTTTATCTTTAATTAATACTCCAACAAGAATTACAAACGTCAGTAGCACTTGCATTGATGATACCTTTTTCAAATTAAATAAAAGTTACTTAAACTAACTTTGTATCCCAATACCATTTATTCAGTCTTTGTAATTTAAGTTCCGATTTACGTCATTAATGATGTTCGCATGCATACCAACATAGTATAGAGCACCTTTCCTTCCTTATCATAAACACTCGGATCTTCTTAATGTTGGTAAAAATTGCAACGATGCCAGCGTTTCTCCACAAAAATTTAACATGTGAAGCTGTCAAAAATGGCAGTACCTAACCTAAACTCATGTTGTAGAGGTTATGGTAAGTGTCTCTGTCAAATTGTTTGCTTGTCTAGTCCAATCGTTTTATAAAGTGCGCCTTTTTTTCATGTTAGAAACTGTTCTTATCGGAACAAGTTCCCGTAACTTTTACGTTTGGGAGCTTGTTTTTGAAAGTGTAAAGAATGCACTTCAGTGCTAGGGGGAAGCAGCTTGCTACTAACTTGCATGAGTTTTTTGAACAAAATAAAGCAAATGGGGAACCTTTTATTCCTGTAGCAGCCGTCCAACAGGTAATCGACGAAATGTAATTCGTAATAAAACAAATTAATTAATTTGATTTTATAGAAAGTTATAGCTGCTCTCAAAATTAATCCATCGATTGTGACTATGGTGGCCAAAGCTATTCAAAATGGTGAATCATTGGGTTCGAAAAAAAGAATTCCCAAAAAATCTGTAACTGTTGTTGAGGAATTTATAGAGTGTGCAATTTGCAATAAAATTTATCGAATGTATGACAATCGTAAGTTATTAATGTATTGGCAGCTTAGTTTTGATATAATCATAACTGTTTCAGATGAACATATTACAGTGCATAACTTGTGTTTAAAACTTCAGAGTGCAAAATTGTTCAAAGGATGTGATAAATCTTTAAATACACTGCTACGCAGAATGGGATTTACATATCGTAAAGACAATTCCCGTCGTGCTCTCATAGAATTGCCTCATACTGCCCTGAAACGGTCTGAATTTTTCGAAAGTGTATGAGAATTAATACGGAAGGCATTTATCAATTCGTTAATCTCGACAAAACTGGTGCTACGACACGAGCAGAAATTTATATATTTACAAATACTTGAATGAGACTACCTGCGCGCCATAACCAGTCTGCATAAACAATATTGATACGATAAAGACAGTATAGTCTGGTAGAGTCCCAACAGTGTAATAAAAAGACCCTTTAATTTAGGTTTATTAAATACAATACAATCACAGCTACAAGTGTAAATTACGTGGTACCTTTTGAAACACTATACTTACGATAATGAAACGTATGAATAAGAAAAAACTAACAAAATCACTAAACTTTGCTAATGATATCTAACACAGAAAATGATGCATAGGTTAATTGAGATTCAAGGTTTCAAACAACTAAAACAATTGCAGTCTTCTTCAATTCTATCATAAATTTTAAAGACACTGCCATCTACTGAGGCTTTTCAGTCTGTTTAACTTGCCAACAGTACCCCACTTAATGGGCCCCTACCATGTTACATACTTCTAATTTGTTTTTAATAAACATAACCTCTGATGTTGAATAACGGTGGCTAATATTCCGTGTCCGGTGTAATGTGCTTAATGCTATAAAATGAATCACATTAAAAACACGAAACTATGTTTAAGGGCGCGATGGTGTGTATGGTTGGCTGCCTAAAATCCATCAAAAACAGGTTATCCTGTTTGGTAAATAACTTTGTTGGATTAAAAATATGCAAAATGAAACTTTACCATTAGACTCACAAAACTTTGTATTTTCTAACGAAGGTTTGCTTTTTTTCTAAAGTGGAGTAATAAGCAAGAAATAGTTGTTAGAAGTAATGTTAAAATTCACTTACCTTATTTTAGTTACTACATTGTGTAAAATATTTTAGGCCTTCTGCGTGCGTCGATAGACCTAAGGGTAGTAGAGGGAGTAAGTAAGGGGTTACTGTAACTTGTTGTTCAGAGATGCAGGAGAACGTAAGAAGCTCTCATGATGTGTAGTAGCTTAGCTTGATTTATATTTAAATAAACCTTTCTTTAAACTTGATGTTGTTTGTTGCATTACATCAACTTTGGTGCCGTAACTCGGGAAGATCTGATAATAAATATAAACTAGCTTTAACGTAAATATTCGGAATAACGGAACGTGAACGCGAATATTTAACAGACGGCTATACTATCGAGGCTTCAAGATGGAACAAGTAAAACGGACAATTTGTAGAACGCACTTAACTAAAACAGTTAATAATATAAATTCTATGCTAGAAAATGGTTTCAGTGTTGAAGACATTCATACAGCTATGTCAAAGTTAAAGCTTGCGAGTGACAATCTGAAAGAAATTGATAAGCAAATTGAACCTCTGCTTAAAGAAAATCTAGAAGACAAGTTAATGAAAAGGTATGAATATGAAGAGGTTGCTGTAACTAGGATGTCTAAGTTGGAATTTAGATTAAAATGCCCAGAAAAATCGCAGATAGAGGTTGACTCGAATTTAACGAATACGGTACCAGTAAGTAACGAAACAAGTAGGCCGTCCTTTACGTCAGTGAAGCTTCAACGTGTACAGTTAGCAAAGTATGATGGTACTGCAAAGGGCTGGCTCTTTTTCTGGGAACAATTCAGAAGTATGATCCACGACAATCAACAATTAACGAACGGAGATCGATTCAACTACCTGCGAATGTATGTCACGGGAAAGGCCGCTGAAGCAATTGAGGGATTTCCTCCATCTGGAGCATTCTATGAGGAAGCTTTGAATATATTAAAAAATCAATTTGGAAATGGGGAATGGCTAATTGAACAATATATTAATAGCATTATAAAAATCGAACCTATAAAATCCAAGAATGACGTAAGCACTTTAAGGAAGAATTACAAGCTAATCACTTCAGCTATGCGTGCTCTTGAAATCTTAGAAGCATTTAGTTCTCAGTATAACATAATCATAAAGTCGACTCTCATTAAGTCGTTGCCAACGGAATTGCGTTTAGGATTTTATCGACAAATGAAAATGAAATCATCCAATTATCTAGAAATTATTACGAATAATTTAGACAGTTCATCATCAAGGTCAGAGGAAGATGTAGATCGCCAGGTAAAGAATTTGTTGCAGTTTCTTAAAAACGAACCCGATTCGTTGAAACAAGCTTTAAAACCGGATGCAGATTGTAAAGAAAATATGCTCCCAACAGAAAAGGGAACGCATTACAAAGGATCTGCATCTAGTTTATTAGTCACGCCGAACAAACGTCTTGAATGCTGTGCTTTCTGCTAGAAAGACCATAAAACCGAAATGTGCGACGCAGATGTACCTTTGGCAAGAAAGAAAAAATTCTAAGGGCAGCAAGAAATTGTTACCGTTGTACAAGAAATAACCATAGTGCTAAGTATTGTAAAAATAGATTTTTAAGATGTAAGGAATGCAGAGGTAGACACGCAACAAGAATGTGCGACCCAAGCTTTAAGCCAGGTAAAGATAGACACAACGCTGAGACGATAGGTATTACAATAAAATTAACGAAAGGCGAGAGTTCAATGAACACTTCGGCGCCGTCGGTGTCCAGTTTGATGACAAACATAAACAAAAATGTGCTATTGCAAACGGTTTGTGTTTATGCCTTTGGCGAAAATTCAAAGAAGTTAATTAGATTAGTAATGGACGGAGGTAGTCAACTTTCATTTATTAAGGAGAATCTATCAAGGGTATTAAATATACCTGTTGTAGGACAACATAGGGTTCGTATTGCCGCGTTTGGAAATAGTTCATCGATACCCTCTAAACTTTACAACCGCGTTTTAATTACTTTGAAGGGACAATATACAGATGAAATTTTAACGATTGAGGCTGTAGAAGTTCCTGAAATTTGCATGGATGATTTACATATACCTAAAGAAAGCGTGGTAGAGTATCAAAACTTGCAGCTTGCTGACAATATCCCGTTTAATATAGATCGAGCGTTAATTGTTGATGAAATTAGTATACTTATTGGGGCAGACAATTACTGGACAGCAGTGACAGGAAAGAATATTAGTCTAAACAAAGGTTTAGTGGCGATGGACACGAAATTTGGTTATGCTTTGCATGGCCCCGTACTAGTTGATGCTGCAACCATAGGAGTAAATCTGCAGACAGTGTTACATGCGGCAGTTATAAAAACAGAAGCTGAGATCGAAATTATGTGGAATTTGGAAACAATAGGTATAACCAAAGAAGCAGACGACGATAAGAAATTTTTCGATAATTTTTTGAAAAATAACGTTCATAAATGTGATTATCAATATTTAGTAGCGTTACCGTGGAAGAATGAGGATGAAGTGATTGAGGATGATAATTTAATTAGTGCGCGAGTTTGTGCTCAGAGGTTAAAGTTTAAATTGATCAATATTAACAAAATATGTGAATATAACGCTGCTATCAAAGGAATGTTGGATAATAATTATGCCGAGTTAATTTCCCGCGGTGATACTGAAAAAACAAATTGCGATCGTGTTTACTACATGCCGCACAGGCCTATTTTTAGAGAAGATAAACAAACAACGCGTTTGCGAGTGGTGTTCGATGCCTCTTCAGATGCCCCAGGACAAAAATCATTGAATGACTTATTAGGAAAGGGGCCTAATTTAAGTCCAGATTTAATTAAGATTTTACTTAATTTTCGTGTAGGTGAGATCGGAATTACGGCGGACATTGAGAAAGCATTTCTACAAATTTATTTACATTTTGACGATAAAGACGCACCTCGATTCTTATGGTACAATAACGACAATGAACTGGAAACGTACCGTATGAATAGAGTAACGTTCGGAGTTACATGTAGCCCGTTTCTTTTAAATTCGGTGATACGAACACATTTAATCAATAATCGAAAACAAAACCCTGAATTTATTGAAATCTTAGAAAGGGGATTTTATGTAGACGATCTAGTGGTCAGTGTGAACAATCGAAATGTTGCAGAACATTTAAAAGACTTTTCAAGTAAGCTTTTTCAAGAAGCCTCCATGAATTTACGCAAATGGACGATTAACGATCTCGAAGTAAACAGCAAGGTTGAATTGCAAAATGCACAAATTCAAATGGTGTTAGGAATTAACTGGTGCAATCAGAAAGATAGAATTAGTGTCGATTTGAGTAGTGTGACGGAGTACGTACATTCCGTTAAGATGGTGAAAAAAGGCACGTGTAACAGACAATTGCCCGTGTGTATGATCCGATAGGAATTTTGCACCATGTGTAATAAAGCTTAAAATTTTATTTCAGAATATTTGGGTTGGAAAAATTGGTTGGGACAATTTGTTTCCGCAAGATATGCAAAATGAATGACAGGAATGTAGTCAACAATTAATGAAATTAGTGGATTTTTCTATACCGGGTTACGTAGGTGTGTCGAACCATCCAAACGATTCGCAATTACATGTTTTTTCGGACGCATCTTTACGAGCATACGGGGTGGCAGCATATCTGAGACAAAACGATCGTAACGGAAAAATTGGCGTGCAGTTACTGTATTCAAAAAATCGCGTTGCGCCCCTAAAGGCTTGTAGCGATAAAATGCTAACCTTGCCGCGCTTGGAAATAACTGCCGCGTTATTAGCAGCTAGGTTACAGGTATCTATAAAAACTAATGTATCAATCAATTTATAGATTCCTCCAGATACAGTGATTTTGATCGTTTAGTGCGGTTAACGGCATATGTTTTACGATTTATAGGAAATTTAAAAACCTGAAATAATAAAGAAATGAAGAGCTTAACCGTAAACGAATTTGAAAGGGCCGAAATATGTTTGCTGAGGCAGGCTCAGCGGGAGGTTTATTATTCGGAGATTAACAGCTTACAAAAGGGTTAGGGCATTGAACGGAAATCGAGTATTTCAACTTTAAGCATTTTCTTAGATAAACATGAATTGCTGCGTTTGGGTGGACGTCTTCATAATTTAAGAGAAGATTTCGACCTCAAGCATCCCGTTATTCTATCGAAATGCACATTTAAGTAAACCACTAATAATAAAGTTTCATAAAACCCTTCATCATAGTGGTGTTAATGCAACACTTTACGAATTACGTAAACGATTTTGGACTGTACGAGAACGGCAATTAATAAAGTCCGTTTTCGCAAGATGTGTCATCTGTAAACGACTTCGTGGAAAGTCAGGGTCGCATCCTTTCGCGCCGTTACCTAGAGATCGAATACAGCAAACAAAACCCTTTGAAGTGACAGGTTTAGACTTCGCCGGACAGTTGTATTTTAAAGATAGTTATTATTCAAAGCCATGTTATGTGCTTTTATTTACCTGCGCTGTTATACGAGCACTTCATCTAGAGATTGTTTTGAAAATGGATGTTGCGTCTACAATCAGTGCATGTAAACGGTTCTTTGCCCGTAGAGGGATTCCTAAGGTCATTTACTCAAATAACGCTAAAACATTTAAAAGAATATCACGTGAAATATCGACCTTAAACAAAGTGATGACGAGTACAGAATTGATTGAGTTTGTGAACAGTCACCAAATAAAGTGGAAGTTTATAGTAGAGCGAGCGGCTTGGCACGGAGGATTTTACGAACGACTTGTAAAAAGTGTAAAAGACGCCATTAGGGCTACGATAAGACGTTCTTTACTAAATTTAAATCAACTAAATACACTCATTACCGAGGATGAAGCAACAATAAACGCCCGCCCTCTCACATACCTAGGTAGTGAACCTATGGATTTAATGCCGTTAACCCCTTCGCATTTTTTATTGGGACCCGCTTTGGCTACTATTCCTTTTGTTGACCGTGTTATTAATGGAGATGAGATTCGTAGGCTATGGAAGCAGAGAACCAACGTTATCGACTACTTTTGGAAAAGATGGAGCGCAGAATATTTACTATTGTTAAGAGGAGCTCATCATAACGTGAATGTGCGTGAGTGTGCGATTAAGCAAGGGGATGTCGTATTAATACATGGAAATGATAAGCGACGGTTATTGTAGAAATTAAGGTTAGTGACAGACGTGATAAACGGCCGTGATGGCAAAGTGCTTGCCTGTTACGTTAAGATTGCGAATGGCACCGTAATTAGGCGCCCGATACAATTATTGTATCCTTTAGAACTAGGAAGTGATAAGCTAAGTTGTACCGCCGCGCCGGAGGATGTGTAAAATATTTCAGACCTTCTGCGTGCGTCGATAGACCTAAGGGTAGTAGAGGGAGTAAGTAAGGGGTTACTGTAACTTGTTGTTCAGAGATACAGGAAAACGTAAGCAGCTCTCATGATGTGTAGTCGCTTAGCTTGATTTACATTTAAATAAACCTTTCTTTAAACTTGATGTTGTTTATTGCATTACATACATCTAACAGAATCAATTTGTATATAAAAAAAGCATTCGTTGGATAGCAGAATACATATATACATGTTATATATATATATATATATATATATATATATATAACATATTCATATTGATCATGCATGGATTTTATTGAATTATTACATTAATTGTACGCCATTTTAATAGAAGTTGTTTATGACTTTCGCCAAAGATGGCACTGTTAATGATGTGTAGAATAAGGTTTAAAACCAGAATATTTCAAATTGAATTATTTTGGACTTTGTTTTTGTCGCATTGAAATAAAGTAAACTAATACTATATGGTAAATTACCTTTTGATAAATGTAATATAATAATGATTGGATTAATTGCGAATATTTATGAAGCCAAAGATGACATATCCTCAACATCCATGGTTGTTTGTAAACTTCCATGTTTATGTTTACAAGCGATAAGTAAATTATTACAGCAGTGTTACTTTGTGAAGCTTATACTATGTTATAATAGTTTTTAAAAAAAGGGTAGTGTGCTGTATCCCAAAACGTAACTAGATATTCTACAATATTCAATATAAGCAAAAAATTGCATCATGTTAGCCAGAGTAGTGTTTATTAAAATATCTTAGTGAAACCATCGCAGGGAAATAGGATACATTTTGTAACAAATTAGGTTGCGAGTTTGGTACTCAGCAAAATGATTTACAAATTTGAACGATCTGGGGGAGGACGTTCTCAAAAAACGATAATTTTTCCTACATCATTTTACACTTCACTTTGGGGACGTTCATTGTGTTGTGTATCTTCACCAGGGGTCTGCAATGGTAATTATATTTTCAATTTGAAAAGTGTCAAAAGCAGCTTTAAATATATAGGCAACTTATTAGTGTTCCCATTCTTTACCCCCACGTAGCAGACTTTCGTCATTTTTTGGTCATAGAAAGTTCACATGTAGCGTCAAATAGATGTGATAACATTTTCTCAAATTGTGCTGCCGGCAAAAAATGATTATAATAAACAATAAACTTCAAAACTCCCACTAATTATGAAATATATTTTAGGCTAAATTAAAAATAAAAGTGTAAAAGTTTAGTTAGGATTAAACAATTTACGAAACTAGACCTAACTTTAGGCAATAGAAATGAATCATAAAAAAATTCGTTTTTAGTTTATTCTGTCAAAAAATAGCTATTTTGTTACATTAAATTGACTCTGTCAAAAACGACTAAACGTTTATTTCAATAAATATTTTAAACTAATAGAATATTTGAGGTCTTCGGTTTAATATTTTTCATCAAATGCTAATATCGAAAAGGGTATTTCCAATACAAAAAAACTTTGAGTTGTTATCTGTAAAGTGTGCTTTATTAAAACAAAATTATTACAAATGTTTTATTTTTAATGAATAACTAAGAAAATAAAAATAGGTTCAATTGTTGTAACATTTACAATAATGTGTATATAGGTATTTTTGAACATAGCCTGTTTCACATTCTCTGTAAGCAATTTTATAATATAGGAGTTGAATATTTTTATTTTCTTATCAATACTCGATTCCCATAGAACATCAGTCCAAAATAGTCTAATCAAATCCTCAAAGAATCTTTCATGATTAAATCAAGAAAAACTTCCAATAGTTAACATTTATTGGTTTTGTGGTATCAAAATAAACATTTATTTCGCAAAAAACTAATCTGTGATCCGAAACAATATCAGCATCAATAGTACACCTGCACGAACAAATAATTCATCACTTGATAAATAAATGGAATCAATAAAGAGTACTGCTGTTATTTGCTATGCGCGTAGGTTCGTTTATTACTAGGATGAATCCATAAGAATCAATGCAGCGTGTGATAATATTACTTAAATTGAAAAGATTCACATTGACATCACCTAAACATATTGTATTATCCATCATTGGTGCTAAATAAGATAATATATTATCTAGTTCATCAACACAACTAAGCAGATTAGAGTTTGGGGATCTGTATACTGTGCCTACAGTAAAAGTTTTGCGATTTAATTTAAACATTATCCAAAATATGTTTAAGTATACGAGTCAATTGCAAACCAAACAAAATAACCTAACATTTAAGTTCCTTCCTTACGTAAACAACAACCCCACCCCCTGGACCCACTCTATTATTATGAAAAAAATTATACCCATTTATATTGACAGAGGTATTAGGGACGTATGATGTAAGCCATGTTTCAGAGACACCAACCAAATCAAAATGCACATTTAAATGAGCAATTTTCATTTATAAACAACTGTACTAGCCTAATAGAACTATTTAATTTACTTTAATTTAATTTAAACAAAACAAATACAAAAAAATTAAAGCATTTGTAGCTAAATAAAAATGGAGCACAAAAGAAAAAATGCAAAAGAGGCTATCTCCAACGTAACAAATTATCGTATTCTAACAATCAGCAACTTAAGTATAATGTGCTGCATGCTTAGTAAACTATAACTACTATATGCCTGTTACTTATTACCAACTATGCTACAGGAATTTAAATTACTAGAGGTTACAATGCTGTAGGAATGTAAATAAAAAAAAAATTTAGTAGATAAAGACAGTGTGGCATTTACATTTGCACTAACTGTATCGTCTCGTTGTTGATGATGTTCTACAAGTTGTATTAATAATCAGCATCTGTCTCGTACATACATCGTTTCACAGGATGTAGTATCCAAGTGAATTCATTATATTCCTTATCGTCTTTCAACGTTTGATCATATTTGGTTTGCTCCTTGTAAAGGGGCCAATATACCTTCTTTTTCATAGGCGTGATTCAATTTCGAAGTATAATAGACACCCCACCTGATAGCTACTCCACAAGTACCAATTTCCCCATATATCATCAGAAATATATCATGAAAAAATTATGTTCAGATAGAAAACTGTACCAAATCTACTTTGTGAATAAAGCTTCTCTGTATTTAGCACTAATAAGTAACCCAACGACTTTCTCATCAACAAAAGTCGCCAACCGCAATGAATAATTAAAGTCATATGTCCGTTTAACATCCCTCTATCTATTGCTAACAGGATTTGACAGGATTTCCATTTGCATCGACATCAAGGTTTTGTCTCAACTCTAACTCTACTTTTCCATTTTCTTCCAAATCTTTCATAAGATTGTTCTTCCATACCTTACAGCGCCTAATTCAGCTTCAATTTTTTTAAATTGGTAGAGTGTTATGGGAGGTATATCCATAACTGAAAATAGTTCCTGAGAATGGCCATGTGTACTGGCAGTTGCCAGAGTACCCCAAACAAATCCATAATTAATTTTTGTTTTTTGCGAAATATCTTCAGTGTAATGCTTGTATATCTTATAACACATTGTACATGCAAACATAAGACAGCTTACTAGACCTAATCCTTTGTTACGTTCCCCTTTCAGATATAGTTTTCCACCAGTACAAATTTGGGAATGTCGGTATTGCAGATCTATGGACCAACTTAATACATATTGCAAATTCACAATGCGGTTTCCACTAACAGTTGGTTCTTTATAAGAGTGATTTATCTCGAAATATAATTCACGAGCCTCTATTTTGAAAAACAAAACAAAATATTAGATTTTTTAGGAACCCACAATTTAGCATATATACAGGACAACATATTAGAGCTAATTTTGACATACTAAATGTATCACCCTGTAGATAAATTTCCTACCTATACATTGTTTCTGACATGGATATGAAATACAATTAACAATGTATTACCTATTATAGTCTGCTTCCGGTATAAATGACCAATTATCTGAAAGTGTATGTGACCTTTCCTCGGGTGATTTTTCACATTTCTCTAAATATGAAATACAATGATATAATAATTTAGATTATTCATACAAATTAGCATACTTTGTCTCAGTCTGCGATTTCATTGTTTCTGGCTCGGAAGTTTCTTCAGATAAAGTACTTGGATTACTAACTACCTCAGGTAATCTTTGCAAACCTGATGGGCCAGGCTTGTCTAAATTATCTAATGTGGATTTCAAACTGAAAAAGTTTGGGTTTTATTACGACATCTAATTAATATGTGTATTTGTGAAATTTTAATGTAACAGGGGCATAACCAGTGGTCTGACTAGAAGTGAAAAGTACTGTATAAACTACACACCCTATAGTTTTGTAAATTTTTAGAATCAGTTAATGATTCTTAGTCCTAGGACATTATTTCAAATTTTTTAGAAATAGGTTTTTTCTTATTTAAGTTTTGAAAAGAAAAGTAAACGACTGTAATTCTCCTAAATTGGTGTATAATTGTGAGAAAAATTTGAAATCTAACGACTTTTCATGTTATTAGTAATGGTTATACTTTTGCCAGAAATTTCAAAACATTGTTTTTTCTTAAAAGTAAGATTTTGCAAAATCTATTAGGCTGGATTTCAATAAATTTCAAAAGAATTTTTAAAGTTTTGGTACCCTAAATAATCACAACATGATAGGACATTTTTAGGTGACTGCTTAAATTATAAATAGGGTTTATATCGTTTTCAAACTGATTTATATAGGACAAGAAAAGTTAGCGTACCAGTTTCTGTCATTTTCACCATTCGGTGTCATAAATTAAATAATGAGTATTGTTGATAAAATAATGTATGCAAAACAAATAATTTATTTATTCAAGAAGACAGTAGTTGCTCGACTAAATCAAAGCTATAAAAATTAATGTCAATATTTGAACACGCATTTTCAAGATCGAATGAAATATATAATTAATTTTGTTCATTACTTCTCTCTCTATCCACAAAGTATAAGAATTTTATAATATACTTACCCCCAAGCGCAAATACACCCACACTAAATAAAGCATTAAATGTTTGTTTATAATAATAACGAAATGTCACTCTATGAACAATAAACTACACATTTAAAAATAAAAATTAGCGAATGCCATATGCACATAAATGAAATAATACAATACAATACAAATTTGTTTCGGCAAACGACCTTGGCTATTATTAGAATGCACTATGTACCTAACGCTTTGCTTGCTGTTCAACAACTTTGAATTCGCTGAATGTTATTTACAACGAATGGTTACAGGAATGGAGGAAAAAAAACCAGCATCGTTCCGTATCCTAGCAACCGTTATTTGCCTATCTTGGAAACGAACCACTAAACTACTAAAGCTAAAATAAAGTAGTTCCCTCTATCATGCGAAAGCTATACCACAAAAGCGGCTATTTTAAAATTAGTTCGTGTTATGAAAATAGAGGGATGCTATCGCGCCCTTAAAATATGCTCAGTAGTAAAACTTTCACTTAAATAGCATATATTATTTAGTTAAGAGGTTGGTCTGCAGTTATGTCCATATAAAATGAGTATAAAAATTGCATTTTAAAAAGTTACAAACTACATTCCTTCATCTATTAGGAAATTTTTACAACATTAGTACTCTACCGATGGTCTCATTGTGGTTGCGAAAAATTCGTATTTTGATAGTAGTAACCGCTCCATGTTATGACATTACGAATATTTAGTGCTTTGCTTTTACGTGAATGAGCAGCTCAAAACAGCTCCGGTGCATTAGGCTTTGCGTTCCTTTTGCAAAGTGTTTCAAACTCCAGAAGCTGCTAATTTATCCTTCCCCTGCCCTCTCAAAAACCAACAATTTTGTTCGTGCTTTAAGCTCAAGAAGCGGTACAACGGTCCTTAAATGAAAAAAATACCAGTTCGTTTTAGGAATAGCTCCGAGCTGCTCGGAGCTGTTGATTACGTAAATCGGAACTTAAATTACAACAACTATAACAGTATAACCGATTATTCCTCTACGTTATTATCTATTGTACCAATACCATCTGAATTTGAACATGCTAATAATATTTTCACACCTCAGTATTCACACAAAGTTTTATACTCAAAAATAAATGGATACCTTTCAAATATTGATTGGAATGACTATTTCAATAATATTACTTATACTAATGAGGCGACAAATAAGTGTATTACCACTTTCGAAGGATTAGTTAATATTAATACTGTTAAAACTATAATACTGTCAGTTCCTAAAAAAAATCAAACTATGGATTACAAACAGTAGAAAATAATCAAGAATCCCACTGCCACATTTCCACCAGCATCCACATTTCCACAAACATCTGGACCAAATAGTTTTCTTCGACTAGCCATTTTCATCTTTTCAGATAAATATATCTTGTTTGGTGTCAATTAATATTAGATTCTTCTCAGCTATCTGAATTTCTAGGAACTTATTGGATAGCATCATTCCCCAGGAAACTACCCTCATTTTAAAATTTTTTACCGGCAGCGATTTCCCACAATCCTTAAACATTTTTTTAGCCATGCATACATCAGGTTAGTCTAAAATTTTATGTAGAATTTGAATTTGCAAAAAGATTTAAAATCCGACCCCCCGTTACCGTTTTACACACATACCCTCTGGTAAACATATATCACATTATTTTTTTTTCATTTTTCAAGATAAATCTATCTTCTTTGGTATCAATTAATATTAGATTTTTCTGGGCAGCTCAAATCAGTAAATAGATTTTAAATAGAACTGCCCCTTACAAAATCACGTTTTAAATTTACACCTCTAAATTTTTGCTCACACAAAATTTTATCAATTTTTTGGTTTTACATTTTATTAACTCGAAAATACAATTTGTATCTGAACTAATTATTGACAATTATGGATTATACAAAGTGCTTGAGAAAGCGCTGTATAATTTCCTTTTAAAAGTGTATATCTTCTTCAAACAAATACATTAATTACAGAAAGAAAGTACACTGAATGCAAGTCAATTAATAGTTAATTTAATACTGTTTACTGACCTAGCTTAATTGTTTATAGAAGGAAACCTTACTCAGAAGTCAAATTATTTATTCCCAATGTGCTATTAGAAATCAATTCATAATTCTTTTTGATTATTAATTACTCAAGACACTTGAGTAATTAAGGTATCATTCCTTTTTGATGCACTTTCTAAATATTAAATAATACCGTTTAATTACCGGTCAACTATATATATATATATATATATATATATATATATATATATATATAACACGATCTAATTTCAAAAATTCTAATCGCATCGGTTCTGGTACGCTGTTGGTACTTTGTGTACGTCGAAATTTAAACAAATCGTTTCGTGTATAACATTCTCTATGGAACAACTTAAATTATTCAAACAGTGGTTTAAACTGTGGTTGCGCCTATCACCGAATCTTCCTAATTCTTTGAGTCTAAGAACTGAGAATATACCTTCCATGTTTAAACTGTTGTTTGAAAAATATTTCGATAGTAACTGCATCTTTGTTCTCCTTTAACATAGACAGTGGCCCCAGGAGGTATGACTTCTTTCAGCAAATCACCCACATTTGTATACCCACTCGTAGACTGCTCAACCCAGCAGAGCCCATGGATTTTTTCCTTTAATCACTGAACTTGCTTCTTGAAATCATCATTTAGGGTGTTACATTCAACCGTCATGTTCAGTATCTCATGCCATATTACATTATTCGCTATATTCAAAATGGCGATCTCCTAGCAATAGAAGCCACTAGTTTTGTATTGATATCTTTGTAAATCGGTTATGAAACACATGCTTCCTGCTTCGAATCATAAATAGGAATGGGCTACAAAGCAAATCTCTCCTATCTATCCGGCTAGGGGTTTTTACCCCCCACCCATCGAACAAGTAGTTTATTCTTTCGCTTCTTTAGGATTTTTTTCAATTAGGTAATTATCTAGAACTTTGTTCGGTTGATACTAAAGCAAGTCTGTTTTCTTAATCCAACTTTTACCATCCCCCAACCACGATACTAATAGTTTACGTCCGTGCTTTCGTTTCCGAAAAACTTTTTCCACTAGGTACGTGTCGGGTGCCGCTGTGAGCTTGAATCTCATCACCGTAAAAAGCACCTAGGTTTGGTCGACTTTCCAAATCTTGTAGCAGATAGGTTATCGGTCTCATTTGTTGTACTTTAACAATTTTGAACAGTTCTGTACTCCAGTTTGGATGAAATCTTCGGTCAAATACTGCTTTATATTTTGAGATACGTACAATTTCTCTAACCCTGTACAACTTCTTGTGACTTTTAGAAGCACTGTCAGCGGTGTAAAGTTTTATTCTTTCCGGGTGTTTTTCCGCCTTTATAGGCGTCATGTTAATAGCTCGATGTGGTGTATTATTGTACTCTTCCATAAGCTTAGAAAAATTATCCAACCATCTATGACTGCCTTGCAAGTATAATTTTCTGTGCAACTTGTTTTTGATTGTTCTGATCTACCGTTCAGCCATACTAGCTTTGATTGCGGAAAATGCAGAGTAATGATTAATTTGGTATTTTTGCATAAGATTTTTCAAACCAGCGGTTGTAGTACTCTTTTCCAAAATCCGTTTGTTGATTGATTTTTGCGGTTATATTTCCGTACACTTTTTTCAATATTTTTTTCATAGCATTTGTAACTTCTGATCCAGTCTTGGTCTTTAGAGGTTTTACTAAAGCATATTTTGTGAAACAGTCCACAGCTATTAGAATATATCTGTACCCATTGTTCACACGAGAGTAAGGCTGCATTTCGCACAAGTCCGATTGGATATGATCGCGTTTCACATGTTTCAGATTTGTATGACGACGCTGAAAATTTTTTCTTGCAGGTTTAAATAATTCCTTAACGATGATTTCTTTAATCATTTTTGCTTAACACTGTTGCTAAAGTAATAGGGCTATCATTATCTAGTTGCACCTTTGACATAAACTGAAGCTTTGGTTTGTAGTATTTGTTTTTTATAGCTGCTGGTGACGCCTCGTAAATCGATGATAATGCGAGACCGAGCTCCTTCTCGTTTGTCTCAGAAGCAGCAGTAAAATTCATAAAAAACTGTATAAACGTTTTAAAGTCAGATATAAACTAATCCAATTTTTCATTTACATATTGTTTATTAACTGCATCAGAGGGTTCAACTGGGTGAGCAAGCATTGTGATACGCTGGTTTCTTACATTGAAGGCTTTATCTTTACGTTGTATATCATCAGAACTTTTTAGACAGTATGAAAAGGCTTGATTCACGAGCTTGATTACAGACTTCTTATTAACACAATCACTATCGTCTTTAGGATCCATTACATCAACTAACCTTCTTTTACGAAAACTAACTGTTTCTTCTCCAGACTTGAATACTATAGTGCTTCTCTGATTAACTGGATCATAATCTTCTTTTGGGTCTGATGAATTCACTAACCTTCTTTGCTGCATATGGTACCCATCACCATTCGATGTTAGCATAAATCCTCGACCTGGAGGACCACGCCGAATATCAGCATCTTTACTCTCTGTATGTCCGAAGCGGTCGGGGGGCATTTTAAAACTGTGTAATTATTTACTGAGCTCACTGTATTATACCTTCTTCTCGCAACTCTTCTATTATGGACACCATCTCGTTAATGTTTTCCTCGCTTGTATTTCCAGCTCGGTTGGATGCGTTCAACAATCTCAACCGATCCACAAGTTCATGTACATTATTCCAAAAGACATATTGCACAGACTTCGAATTTAAACTTTTGTAAAACCGATTAGAAAATCCTAAACCCGTTCCCTTAGACTGTGTTCTTCTCTTTGGCTGTCTTCTTTCGGGATTCCTCCGAAATTCGGTCAGATATTTTTGCACATATTTGTTAAAGTTTTTGTTATTTGTTGGGAATCCGCTTAAATTGTGCACCGCAAATGGGTTAAACTTTCTTCTCAAAATCGATGCTGATTTGATCATTTTCAAGTAATTCGGTAACTCTTCATGCAAATTGAAATCGCCATCTTCAGGGCTGATGTTTTTATAAACCAGCAGATTGTATAAACCTCTCGTACCCGGGTATATCACATTATTTAATGTTATATCGCTAGTTTCCGGGTTAATTACCAATACACTTTTTCACAAACACCATGAATCGGTTTCGGCGTTATACTTTACTCCATAAATTGATTTGTCAGTATTTTCGCCTTCGTATCTAGCTAACACTTCTACATAGTAAAGATGGAACGGTTCTTCTGGAACGAGTTGCCTAATTTTTTTTAGGTGCTTCCATGTTTTCGACTTTAACCCTTGATGTAGGTATGGGAATTTTTTCGGTGACAGCTTGTAAATGGGAAGCGGTTACTTGCAAGGGATCGATCAGTTGCTTATGAGCTTCTTTGAATTTTTGCTGAGATGTAGTGTCTCTCTTTAACATCCGTCGTCATGAAACTTTGGATTGAGACTAACCATTAACAGCTTCTTCTATATTTATATCTTCGTCAAAATTTTTCCTATATCGTCCCTTATCCAAATCAAAATCTTTCACAATAGTTATAAAATTGTGTTTTGAGAAACCCCCACCCCAACACTGCAAGCACATTTCTTTAAATTTTGGATATGTCATGTCACCACTTATATGATTTAGAAAGATATGTCTGAGATTGGTTTCATCCTGTTTCCATAATGCGATTACATTGGCGTTATCTCTGAGTCTATGTTTTAAGGCACTAGCGTAAGTTTGACATAAGTAAAAGGAATCAATGCTTTTATGTCGACCGAACTAGAAAAGGTGTGTGATTTTGCTTTGCTCGTTTACAGGTATATCATCAAAGACAATAATTGAATCTTCTTTGGTATTTCCGGGTTCAATCAAATCGTCGTAATTTTCAAACTCATGGTACCCAATTTCTTCTTTTAATGGTGTAAAAACGTTTCGTAACAATTCGTATATCGGCTGGTATAAACTTTTCGAAAATACATAGACATTTTGGAATCTAAGACCGTTCTCGTGCAAGATCAGAGATATTAAAGCATTGATCTTACCGTAGTATGATGGTCCTGCGAATATAGCTCGTATGTTAAACGGGAACAAAACTCCATGTTTACCCATATTGTTAGGTGCGAAAGCCAAGAATTCGTCAAAGTTCTGCACCGATATTTTAACTTCTTGTTGTATAGCATCACTCATGTCTCTCACATTTTCTTGCCTAGAAACACCATTCTTCTTTTGAGGTTTACGGAGATCCAAATGCCTGCTTAACGTTCTTCTTGGTATACCATATAGCCTACTTGCAGAGTTAACACTTATACCGTTTTATATTTCACTAATTACTTTCTCTAAAAATTCCTTGGTGTGCATTTTTCAAATATAAGTTCAAACTGATTCAAATTGAAAATAATACCCTCCTATATACCAGCGTTACAAGAATGCGTATGGGCGGGGGTGCACACGCGCAGGGGTGCGCATGGGCAGGGGGTGCGCGCGTGCAAGGGTGCGCATGGGCACAGACGTGCTTAGGCGTACACCGGAATGCGTGAGAAACTGCGTTGGATCACCAAAAGTTTATTAATATTAAAACAACATAGATTGTATACAATATTATTAAAAATATATATACAAAATATTTAATTGTGAATAAATCTATTAACAATTTCCGTAAATGGATTATATTCAAACATAGAGTCATGTATAATTAAAGCATAAGCCTTCATCGACGGTTCAAAATTTCGTGAAGCTTTTAATTCCATTCTTACATCAACAGTTGCATCCTTGATGCTTTCAAATTGATGACGACAGTCGATTACAAAGACGGGTGAGTCCTTAAACCTGTTGTAGTCCATTAAACATTTATTTGACGATTTGTTCGGATAGTATGTTTCTATAAAAGATGCATAAGACAGGTACGCATGCATGTAGTCATTCTGCTCGAAATCTAAATTTAATCGACCTTGAGAGAACACCTGAGAGTTTAAAAACACTTTGACATTGGTTATATTGACATTCGTAAAGCTCGTAGCATTTTCTTCTTTCCTGTCGTACTTCCCATTTTGCAACACAAGTAATATCCACCGAGCTTTTTCTGTTTCGTTCGATACTTTAGTTCTCCGTACTTGCGACTTTGATTGTGTTAAAGTTGATAATTCGTGTAGTTCCCATTTTCTGAATGCAGCTATTATAGATGATTGATTTTGCATTTCCGATAGCAGCGAAGTTTTGGCGAAGTCACATAATGTTATATGAGGAACCTGCAATGAAATACGTAGTATTTTGACCTGCGTGAAGTTAGCAGCCATTTTACCGAAACCACCCAAATGTTCATGGGCGTAGATGTTGTATGGAAAACTTAATACCATAATCAATTATTAATCCTGTTTTAATATAAATTTAAAATAATAATGCAAAGCTTTAACTTTTAGAGAAAAGATTCAATAGTTCATAACCCTATCCATTCAAATTATATCTTGAGCGCTTTATGTACTACAGTAAATCAAACAAACCTAAATCCGATCCAAATTATAAATGTTAAATGAACAAAGATAGCAGATCACACAATAGCGCTGGTCTTTTTCAGTGCTGTCTTGCGAGGCTACTATTATAAAACGCGTAATACTTTCCGCCCCGTCCAAGGGATAATTATGATATCTCGATTTTCAGATCAACCTATTATAATTTATTTCGCACCGATAAAAATGGAGTGCCAACTTGAAATTTTGCAAGGAGTTGAGGAATAATAGGAACTACTCACTGTAAAACGCGCAATCTCTTCGGCCCCGTGCAAGGGTACCTTCTGGTACCTTGATTGTTCAGACCTATTATACCTTATTTCATACCGAAAAAAATGGAATGCTAACTTGAAATTTTGCAAGGAGTTAAGGAATAATAGCAGCTACTCACTGTAAAACGCGCAATCTTTTCGGCCCCGTCCAAGGGTACCTTCTGGTACCTTAATTGTTCAGACCTATTATACATTATTTCATACCGAAAAAATGGAGTGCAAACTAAAAATTTTGCAAGGAGTTGAGGAATAATACCAACTACTCACTATAAAACGCGCAATCTCTTCGGCCCCGTCCAAGGGTACCTTCTGGTACCTTGATTGTTCAGGCCTATTATACCTTATTTCATACCGAAAAAAATGGAGTGCCAACTTGAAATTTTGCAAGGAGTTGAGGAATAATAGCAGCTACTCACTGTAAAACGCGCAATCTTTTCGGCCCCGTCCAAGGTACCTTCTGGTACCTTAATTGTTCAGACCTATTATACATTATTTCATACCGAAAAAAATGGAGTGCAAACTAAAAATTTTGCAAGGAGTTGAGGAATAATACCAACTACTCACTATAAAACGCGCAATCTCTTCGGCACCGTCCAAGGGTACCTTCTGGTACCTTAATTTTTCAGACCTGTTATACCTTATTTCATACCGAAAAAAATGGAGTGCCAACTTGAAATTTTGCAAAGAATTGAGGAATAATATCAGCTACTCACTGTAAAACGCGAAATCTTTTCGGCCACGTTCAAGGGTACCTTCTGGTACCTTGATTGTTCAGACCTATTATACATTATTTCATACCGAAAAAAATGGAGTGCCAACTTGAAATTTTGCAAAGAATTGAGGAATAATATCAGCTACTCACTGTAAAACGCGCAATCTTTTCGGCCACGTTCAAGGGTACCTTCTGGTACCTTGATTGTTCAGACCTATTATACATTATTTCATACCGAAAAAAATGGAGTGCCAACTTGAAATTTTGCTAGGAGTTGAGGAATAATACCAATTGCTCACTGTAAAACGCGCAATCTCTTCGGCTTCGTACAAGGGTACCTTCTGGTATTTTGATTGTTCAGACCTATTATACCTTATTTCATACCGAAAAAAATGGAGTGCCAACTTGAAATTTTGCAAGGAGTTGAGGAATAATAGCAGCTACTCACTGTAAAACGCGCAATCTCTTCGGCCCCGTCCAAGGGTACCTTCTGGTACCTTGATTGTTCAGACCTATTATACATTATTTCATACCGAAAAAAATGGAGTGCCAACTTGAAATTTTGCAAGGAGTTGAGGAATAATAGCAACTACTCACTGTAAAACGCGCAATCTCTTCGGCCCCGTCCAAGGGTACCTTCTGGTACCTTGATTGTTCAGACCTATTATACATTATTTCATACCGAAAAAAATGGAGTGCCAACTTGAAATTTTGCAAGGAGTTGAGGAATAATAGCAGCTACTCACTGTAAAACGCGCAATCTCTTCGGCCCCGTCCAAGGGTTCCTTCTGGTACCTTGATTGTTCAGACCTATTATACATTATTTCATACCGAAAAAAATGGAGTGCCAACTTGAAATTTTGCAAGGAGTTGAGGAATAATAGCAGCTACTCACTGTAAAACGCGCAATCTCTTCGGCCCCGTCCAAGGGTACCTTCTGGTACCTTGATTGTTCAGACCTATTATACCGTATTTCGTACCTGAAAAAATGGAGTGCCAACTTGAAATTTTGCAATGAGTTGAGGAATAATAGCAGCTACTCACTGTAAAACGCGCAATCTCTTCGGCCTCCTTCTGGTACCTTAATTGTTCAGACTTATTATACATTATTTCATACCGAAAAAAATGGAGTGCCAACTTGAAATTTTGCAAGCAGTTGAGGAATAATAGCAACTACTCACTGCAAAACGCGCAATCTCTTCGGCCCGTCCAAGGTACCTTCTGGTACCTTGATTGTTCAGACCTATTATACATTATTTCATACCGAAAAAAATGGAGTGCCAACTTGAAATTTTGCAAGCAGTTGAGGAATAATAGCAACTACTCACTGCAAAACGCGCAATCTCTTCGGCCTCGTGCAAGGGTACCTTCTGGTACCTTGATTGTTCAGACCGTTTATACATTATTTCATACCGAAAAAAATGGAATGCCAACTTGAAATTTTGCGGGGAGTTGAGGAATAATAGCAACTGCTCACTGTAAAACGCGCAATCTCTTCGGCCCCGTCCAAGGGTACTTTCTGGTACTTTGATTGTTCATACCTATTATACCTTATTTAACTACGGTAGAAATTAAGTGTCAACTACAGTTACGAAATAATTGCAATATACGGTGGATTATGTGTACATTTCTTAGAGTACGAACATAGTCTATTAATTTATCTTGTCATAGTATATACATTTTTCTGTAAAGTTTTGCGTTTTTGTTTGCAAATTTTTTTTGTTTCCGCTTCGAGCGCGAGCAGAAAATGAAAACTAAGCATGAAATCATTGTTGCCTGTGATACTCTCAAATCTGTAGTTTATGTACATAGCAATTGTTTTACGTTCGTTTCTGCTGATATAAGGTTTTATTTAGTAATAGAATAGGCCAATGAACACTGCTTAGTGTTTTAATTTTATCAAAAATAAATGTTTGATCAATTACAAAGGTTTCATATATACATACATCAACAAAAACTTTATAAATATAATTATTATTTCTTACACAATAAGTGACAGTTTTTAATTCATATAACAAACAACAATATTCTACTTGTTCATTAATATTGAATCTTAAACACAATATACATGTCTGCAACTTAAGTATTTTGGATTAATTACTTTTGAACTGATTTTTAAGGCAAAATGTATTTATATGCAAACACTTAATTAACTATTTGTTTCAACTAGTTATATGGTTGTGAGATTATTCGTATAAATTTTTGCGTGAAAAAATGGGTAATCATTACAGTTGTCAGTAGAATGATTTCTCCCACTTGAGGTATAGTTCGTAATGTCAGTTCCAGCGCTATTATGCAAAGATAAAAATTGATAAATATGGGTATATGCCACATTTTATATTTTTCTTCGCGAATCGGTTAAGTAGAATTGCGGCCGAGCTTGTGATATTTGATAAACAAAGCTATTCTTAAAATTTTCTACATAGATCGCACATATTATTTATTGTTTTTGTGTTTGGAGTGATACCATTCTCAATTTCATTTTTAGTAAGCAGGCATTTATTGTGAATCAGCTTATTGCAGAATTGACATTTGAAGCAATCATCTAGTTCATTAACATCGCTTGAACAGAAAAGGCACTTGTTTTTCCTACAACAACTGTTTACTAAGAGCAGCATTTTTAAATGTCTTCTGTAGATACTCAAATCGGTATCTGCGGTCAGTGGTTGATTTCTAGTTACTTTAGAAAAAAAGTATATTACAAGAATGCCGCAATTAAAAGAGTTTCTTTGGTGAATATGTTCAACTACTGCAAACTTCCAGTTCTTTGGGGAGATGTCTTTATATTGAAGAAACTTGAAAAATTTTGATTTATAGATGTTCTTATAAGCAATTTCGTTTCCCATTGGTTCTAAAAGTGTAATTTTTTTCTTATCAAAATCCGCTATAACCAATAGATAATGACTATTATTTTCAATAGGAAATCAGCCTTTGCTTTGTTAAAATGAATTTCGTTAATAAAAGGAGTGGTTAAAACTTCGTTACCAAAAATAATTGAAGATTTTGCTACGGAAATAATTTGATATTTATCGTTAGAATTCAAAATATGAAAGCAGTGGTCAATTACAAAACTGCTAACCCATTTACCGTCATCTAATGTAAGGAAGTCATCAATAATAAGTTCTTTCAAAGAAAAATTACAGGATTAACTGTAACAATATACCCTCTTCTATTATTTAACTCCGTGTAATATTCTATACTGTCCACAAGACCATTTTCTAAAAATGATATATTTTTTAAAGTTGTCCATTTTCTTTCGTCATGTGAAAAATTGCTGTTGGGGTAGACAAGTTCAGGAAGCATGTGGTATAAATAAAAACTTTTTAACCGTTTCAGCATAAAGTTCCAGAAGTTTCTAGATCTATTGACTCTAACGATCTTTATTCCCTTAAATGTGAAAATAATGAGATCACACCAAGCTCTATCAGTTATTTCGAGAATACCCTGTATCTGGTAATGATAGTCGTGATTAAGGAGTAACGCAGATCCTTCTCTGTTTAAAAAATTAAATTTGTATGTTTCAGGATTGACATCCTTTAGATTGAACGGTGATTTAATTTTAATTATACCATCGTCACCTACTAGTCCGTCCGGAGCAGCTAGAAACGGCAAACTAGAATGAACAAATAGTCCAGCTGGGTTGCATAAGCAATTTGTTTTGCTAATATTTTCGTTTATGGCCAGTTGTTGACATCTGATATCATTTTGCATGGTTAATGTACTTATTTGGGTTTGGTCTGTTACTTCTTCTATAATACTTTTAAAAGAGTCAGAGCTTTGAACTTTACAAATTTTTCCAAAGTATGATGAGGTAACTTTATTTTTTGTTTGTTGTCTCCACTCGAAAGAATTTCGTTGTTGCGTTGAAAACTGCAATTTTGTTATTTCTGCCTCTGATATCTGGAGGCTACTAAAAAATATGTTACAGTCTTTATTGATATTATGAATGGTTCCTGTACTGCTAACGTTGTTGAAGGAAATTGCAATTGTTGTTGATAGAGTACACAGTTTACAGATAAAATCACCTTCGTATGCTTTATTAGAAGCAGTTCCTGTATCACAATCCTGGTGAATCCATCTACTACAGACATCGCATTTTACCCAATCTGTGATTTCAAAAATTATTCCATGACCACAATAATCACACTGAGGAAGTTCTGGATCATCTTCTGGGAAGATAGCATTGTCAGGCAAGGATTTTGTGTTTTGATTTTTTAGAAACCTTCCGTCAAAGTGAGTTGTTGTTTTTTGTGTTCGTTTTGACCAATGTTCCCGTGCCGATTTCTCTTCAGTTGGATCTCCTTTGGTTAAACGGGTTTTTTTAATTTTTAATTTATTTTCCAGCGCAAGGGACAGCACATCTTTTCTAAATTTTCTGATAAATTGTGAGCATTTCAAATTCTTTTGTCCCTGTAATTTAATATTTTTAAGCTGTCCGAAATAATTTTTGACATAGGAATTACTGAAGGGTTTTCTGCCTTTTAACATTTGTCCACTCCATAATGGAGCAAATGGCAGATACTTTTTCATAATAATGTTAAAAAACTTTTCATTGCTGTACGGGTTTACTTGGTTCCCATTCCCAATTATCTTTACCGTTTGAATTAATTTAGAGAATCGTTTATAATAAGGACTGCATTTAAATATACTAGCTGCCTTAGAATATTTATTAAAAATATGTTCAAATGTGTCGTTGTTGAGGTCATACGGTAGAGTGTCGCGGAGTAATATTTCAAGAAACTGAAGGGCATTGTCGGTTTGGAAGCTTGTGGATTTTGAAATTAAAAGAATATACACATGTTCTATAAAAGCGTCAAAATTGTGTAAATTATCAATTAACATGGACGTAGCCACTAAATCCTTAAAGTATTGGACTTGCACACTATTCTTAGCATATACGTCTACATCTTTACACACCATCTTCATGTAATGAGCACAACATAAATGAATTCTTACAAAGCCTTTCTCCTTAGGTTCTATCCCAATCATGTTAAAGGAGTAGCATTTATCAAGGTATTCTGATAAGGTGAATCTATTGAATGCTTTAGAAATAGCGTGCAAGTTTGCAAATGAAAATCGGTTACGACTCCAGAGAATGCCGGCCAATTATTATGCTTCTCGGAAAAATAACGAAAATCATGCAGCAATTTAAAAATTGTATTTGAGTCATGTACGGGCGATATCATGGAAAATATGGGATATATCCTATTCAGCTTTTCAATACTCACAACTGCAGTATAGAAATATATTTTACATTTCTTTAAAAATGGATTTCTAACTACACCTCCTGTAGCATCAAAATAAATTAATGGCTGATCATCCTCAGATTTGAGTGATTCTAAAACGTCCACTTGCTCCAAACTAAACAGTTTTACATTAAATGGCACACTAACCTCTCTTATAAATTCAGGATGATCCAATTGCATTAACATAACATCAAGAAGATCGTTTTTATGCCGATCAAGATGCGACATGGATTCTGATCTAATTTTTCTTACAACATGATCAGATTTAATTTTTTGTAGAGTTTTTCCCTTATATAATACATTTTGGTTAGAAACCAAAAATGTGCGCCTTTTATAATTTGCAGACCGTTCGCGTAAAAGTTCATTTCGTACGATTGATCTTTCCACACCTTTTACATTAGCAGTCAAATAGTTTGGATGGTTATAATCTTTTGAAGAACTAAAAACTTCGACCTTTCTATTACGCATAGAAATTCTAAACTTTTTACAATTGTAATTATTATGCTTACAGACTCCGTAAATGTTAATAACACCACCTTTCTTTTGATACTTTACATACTTAAATACAATGATACAAACATAATTTACATATTTACATATTCTGTTTCTTAAGTAATATGAATAATATTTTCCATGCAGTTTCCCATTTTGATAAGTTAATGTAAATAATCTTTCCTCAATCACAAAAGAACCCTCCAATATTGTACAATTTCTATACGTAATGTTGTTCCTAGTTTTACCGCTGTCCAAAATATTTTCAGCATTAACTGGTAAAATGTTTGACATTGCATTGGGACTTGACAAATTCAGAATCTCTTTGGGAACATCAAATTTTTCTGGTGTAATAGTTTTGTTAACATCCTTTTTTATAATACATGAATCAATAGGGATTATTATTTGAGAGATAGGGTCGTCAATTGTATATGAAGTTAATGTCGACGTTTCTACATTTGGTGCATAAGAACAGTTACTTGCTTTCTTGGCACTATTCTGCGTTTGCTTATCAAAATCATCTTCACTTCTTTCGGGAGGGAAAAAACAAATTTTTTCATTTTCTTGTTGCTCCGCAGTTAATATCGACGTTTCCACACTTTGTGCATTAGAACACTTACTTGTTCTTTTAACAGTATTTGGCGTTTCTTTATAAAAATTATTCTCACTTTTTTGGGGAAGGAAAATACCGTCTTCATTTTCGTGTAGCTCCGCATTTTTGAACACATTGGCCTCTATTTTTAAATAGCCGCATTTTTCTACATCTTTGATACTTTCTAGAATTTTATAGATTTTTTTTTGATTTGTTAAAGAATTTTTCATGTTTAAGTTTTTGCATAATTTTCCATGGAGTGATTGCTTGTCTCTCCAATTGCTTGGCATATGCAAGGTTACCGCATTGATTTTATTTAATATAGAATGAAGTGCCTTCAAATGAATTGTTTTCTTAGGCATAATATCAGAAACATTTCCACAATAATTGATAAAATATTCTCTAAGGTTTGAAGTATTATTGATAATTCGTGATATTACATGGTAAAACCATATGTGGTACCTTTTAGGGGTAATGCAATGCAATCGTAAATTTTCTTGTTAAGTTCATATTGGTAGTTAAAGAAAGGGTCGTATTTTAGTATTTCCAAAGCTATATTTTCATAGGCTTTGCGTTGTGATATGAATATTTTACCCATTCTTTGTTTCTGTACTAATATTTATATTTGTATGAAAACTAACTTAAATCGAATAAATAATGTCTAAGAAAGATTCTAATACGAATCCACTACAATACTGTTCAATAAGTAATTAATCGCAAAATGTAGAAAATACAAGAATACTAGAAACAAGTTAATAAACACGAATAACTATTCAATAAATTCTATTAATAATATATTGTAAAATAAATTCTCATCGATCAAACGGACAAAAACTAAAAATGCACAAATGCTTAAAAATGTGCGCTGTATCGAAATTCAACAAACTAAGAATACAAATTAAATTATTAACTTATTATACATATGCTGAATTCTAAACGACAAAAATTAAATGCCTAGCCTGGTAACAACGTAGACAAATTAATTAGATTTTATTACATTAAACAGAAGTAGAAGACAGAATTAGGCAAAATTTTATATCTTCAAAGAATTAAGATTTCATATAAAATACAAAAAGAAAACATATATGAAAAATCGTAAACAATCGCTAAAAAAATATTAACACAATAGAAGAAAGAAGACGAATTATACTACAACAAACCCAAATCTGTATCAAAAATTGATAAGTTCACTGTTAAATAAGTTTAATTATAAGGTGTTTATACTAATCCTTAACAGTAAAAAGTAGCCACTATATACAACACAAATACTCGTAAAACATAATTAAACCATAAACATAAAATTAATGAAATTTAATATGCGTAACAGTTTAACATTTACGTTAATCAATTTATTATACCGCCAATGAAATATTTTGACTGATTATATGTGAAATTTCAATTATGAACAATATCACCATCGGTTCATAGAGTGTATGCGTAATTTTTCTAATCACGATAATATCCGGATTTCGGACGTCTTTCTATTGATGCTGTTGACACTAATAGTTATTTAGGGAATTAATAAAGTCTACAGCAGTACAAAGTTGTTCAGCAAAAGTTTGTTAATAAGCAGTAAATAGAAGCGATAAATTGTGTTCTGCTAAAAACCACGGAGACCGTAATAATAATGTTATGGCTTCGAAATGAAGATGCCAACAAAAAAAGGGACTTACCCATCCATATCTAGATTCTACAAGAATATTAAGCAAATTTGTTCTATAAGATACCGGGAAGCTGGAAACCAAATCTGTCCACAGTGAAAAATTGCAGATAAAATGTAAGAGTTGAAAATAACACATAAAAAAAAACTATTTGCATTTACGTACACTTCATTAATATGAAACTAAAATTTCCGAAAAATATTACGTTTGAACATGACAAATACCAACAAACAAAGTAATACACAAATATAAAAATAACTTATTTTGCCGTTCAAAGATTAATCATCCGCAATATTCAAAAGTATAACAACAACTAAAAATCCTGGTCAATACCTGACTTTCTGGGTGATATCTCATTAAGAAGGTTAATGGCAATTTAAATACCTTTGCTAACTTGTTGTTTAATTACCATCACAAGGGTGAGAGCTTTACTGCAAAAATGTACACTTTAATTGTACCATATAGGATGCATGATTTCAAAAGTGATTTGAGTACCAACAAATACATTTTGTTTGGAAGAATGACCTATATAGTCATTATACTTAATAAATTTTTTAACCTAGTCAATATATTTTTGAAAGCTAATACTGAAATACTCTATACAGTTTTTAAATCGAAAAGTAGCTGATGCACTAACTATATATTATTCTTATATATTTATATATATATATATATATATATATATATATATATATATTCTTGATAATTCTTGAGCGTAGTTAAATTAGAAAAGATTTTGTTTTTGTTTCTTGGGATAAATTATTTACTTATTCGATCTACATGAATTAAAAGTAATCATAAACACGTAATATTACTTATTATGATTGTAAAATTATTTTATTTTAAATGTAAAAGTACGGTGACCTAATTTACTACATTATTATTAATAAGAAATCTGACATTTGATTCAAAATATAATAACATAAAATAATTTTAATACTTAATCAGTAATATTACGTGTTCCTTCAGTTACTTTTATTATGGTGAATACATAAATAATTTTATCAAGTAATAAGAAGTCAAACATATATTACCTGTTATATCAATTACCTATTTGTTTACTTTTTCATGTAGATTGATGATTGAGTTAATATTATCACCGAAACGTACTGATTTAATCAAAATGATAACATCTAATGTTTGTATTAATTTATATGACTGTTTCCTCAAGAAACATACAAATCTTATATATATATATATATATATATATATATATATATATATATATATATATATAAATATATATATATTTTCAATTGTAACTTTCTGGGTAGTGGCCATTCATTAAATAAAATAATACATTATAATATTCTTGTTTACGCGTTTCGGTCTACACGACCATTATCAAAACTTTATTATAGCAAATATTCTTCAATAGCACCTACAAATTTTTACTTATAAACATGCAAAATTTTAAGTTGGCTCTCCATTTTTTTGATATGAAATAAGGTATAATAGGTTTGAACAATCAAGGTACCAGAAAGTACCCTTGGACGGGGCCGAAGAGATTGCGCGTTTTACAGTGAGTAGCTGCTATTATTCCTCAACCCTATGCAAAATTTCAAGTTGGCAATCCATTTTTCTCGGTATGAAATAAGTTGTAGTAGGTCTGAACAATCAAGGTACCAGAAGGTACCCTTGGACGGGGCCGAAGAGATTGCGCGTTTTTTAGTGAGTAGCTGCTATTATTTTTCAAACCCTTGCAAAATTTCAACTGGCACTCCATTTTTTTCGATTTGAAATAAGGTATAATAGGTTTGTACAATCAACGTGCCAGAAAGTACCCTTGGACGGAACCGAACAGACTGCGCGTTTTACAGTGAGTGGCTGCTATTATTCCTCAACCCCTAGCAAAATTTCAAGTTGGCACTCCATTTTTCTCGGTATGAAATAAGTTAGAGTATGTCTGAACAATCAAGGTACCGGAACGTACCCTTGGACGTGGCTGAAGAGATTGGGCGTTTTACAGTAGTAGCTGCTGTTATTCCTCAACCTCTTGCAAAATTGCAAGTTGGCACTCCATTTTTTTCGGTATGAAATAAGGTCTAGTAGGTCTGAAAAATCTAGGTACCAGAAGGTCCTCTTGGACGGGGCCGAAGAGATTGTGCGTTTTACAGAGAGTAGCTGCTATTATTCCTCAACTCCTTGCAAAATTTCAAGTTGACACTCTATTTTTTTCGGTATGAAATAAGTTATAGTAGGTCTAAACAATCAAGGTACCAGAAGGTACCCTTGGACGGGGCCAAAGAGATTGCGCGTTTTACAGTAAGTAGCTGCTATTGTTGTATATAGCGAAGCCATTATTTTAGATTACTTTTTATTACATTGTAACAGAATCAGTAAACCCGACATCCTTTGTTCTAGGAAAACTTGCATCATGTTTATCAAATGTCATGTTCTTGAAATTACCTCACCACACTTATCTTTTTGTATACTTAATCTTTTAGTCGTCTTTACTTTGTAACAACCACATTTAGATTTCCTGCAGATGTCCTAGAACTCAGGGAAGTTTTGGCTTACCACTATTAAACATACACTTTTATCGCCTGCCACAATCTTCGGCAGAAAACCCATTTCATGTTATCAGCAGCTATAAAAGACAGAGCACCAGAGTCAGTTAGTTAGTTCAGTCAGTCAGTCTGTGTATGGTCCTAGTTTATCTATTGCTCTGGAGCAAGTCGGCTCAGAGCCAACCCTCAAAATGGTAACCTAGTCTTTTATGGTTGCTGAGGCATTTGAGCACAGATGGTCACGTAAGTAATTCCTTAATTCTTTTACTGCTTTGCTTTTGTTACATGTCATTTAGCTTTAAGTTTATGTATTGTTTATTAAATATTGTTGTTTACTTCCATCTTATCATTTCACTTATTACTATAATCGTGTTACAAGAATGTCTTGTCTCAAAATCCCATCGCGGTTCCTAAAGACCCCTCTCGATCCCAAGGTCCAAGACCTGAGTTAAGTACCACCTCTCGCTACGAAAGACTCTACCTAGCTACGTCAAAAGCACATCTAACCATCAACAAAAGTGTACTTAACATTTGGTGGAGGCGCCGGGCAAGACCGATTGCTTTGAATTCTTAAAAAAATTTGAAGAATGCGCTAATTTAAATTCTCATAAAGTTCGTTATTTTTCTCGTTTCTTATTAGATAGTTCACAAATGTGGATTAAAAACTTTATTAATAACCCTGAAAACAGTAATAAAACTTGGACTAACGTAAAGAACGCTTTCTTGAAATATTATGGAGGACCTAAATTATCACAACAACTTTTTAATCGTTTTCGCTCAAGACGACAGATGCCAAAGGAACCTGCTATAGATTTTTATTTTGCACTTCAAAATTTACATTTGGATGTTACATTCACGATTTCAATTTCAGACTTTGCAGATTATTTCGCACGAGGACTTTTACCCGAATTACGGAATAATTTCATTTTATTAGTTTCAAATAGGGACATTACTGAAAATTTATTGCAAAGTATAGCATATACCTTGACAGAAATCCAGTCTAATTCTTTACACGATCCATTACTAAACCAATCAAATTTATTTACCTTTTCACAAAATACAAAGCGGACTCATTTCTTTCAAAAAGACAAACAATGGAGAAATTTCGATAGGCCCGACTCTAACGCTTTTCATACAAATTGGTACACAAGGAACCAATATACGCATTCACAAAGAAATTCACAGGATTATAGGCCACAACAGTATTTTCATTTTAATCGTAAAACACATAACTTTAAACCACAATGTTCAACGTGTCATAAAATTGGGCACTACACTCCTTCATGTAGGAAAAATAAATATGTCATTCAAGGAAGTTATAATTTTAAAAATAATTTTTTAGTAGATTTTAACCCCAAAAATAAGTATTCTTATAAACAAAATACCTATAAGAATAACCAATATAAATTCTCTTCATCTAATTTTAAATATAGGAGATATGATAGAAATAATGCATATAATTTTTACTCCGACCGAAATCGGAAAGATACGGAAACGTATAAATTTAATAATTATAAGGGTAGGAAATCCCAATACAGAAACTATGAATACAAAAATAGTCTTTTATTTTTAAATATTGACGCAGACAAATTATATACAGTAAAAGCTTTTTACAAAAATCAGGAAATTTCAGTTTTGCTTGACACCGGTTCTTACTACAATATCGCTTCGAGAAAATTTTTCAATGATATTTCAGTACACCCGCAAAAGAATTTAGGACTTAAAACAGCAGACAATAGAAACCTGCCAGTTTTAAGAAAATCAAATATAACTATTAATTTAGAAGGACAAAATACTGCAATACCTACATTAGTCATCAGAGAACTACCTGTACCTCTTATATTAGGTTTGAAATTTTTAGAAGATAATGAAGCCATTTTGAATTTTCAAAATAGGACGATAAGTTTTGCAAACACAAGAACTGAACAACACGTTTCTAAAGATGCTTTAGTAGCAGATAATTTTTTGGGAAAACAATATTATGAAAAAATCGATAATGATAAACCCATAAAAGTTCAATTAGCAGAAGATATTACCGTATATCGCAATGTTGAGACTCCAATAAACGTTATGTGTCAGAAAATACCTGAAACTTTTTCTTTTGTACCAAATACAAATTTTGTCACTGAACGAGACATAACCATTACGAAAATTCCATATAAACACAAAAATGCTTTAAAGGCAAGTATTCTTTCTCATAAACAAGGGCAAATGAAATTATTAAAAAATACTACAATTGGAGAAATTATACCTCAAAAAGAATCTGCAAAAGACTCAGTATTAGTACAAATCACAGATTACAAACGTAAACCAGTAAATTTAAAATGGAAAAAAGAACAATCATTTACTGACGTTAATTCAGACTTCGACATGACAGAAGATATTCCAATAATAAACGAATCAGACGAAATTATTCACAATTTCTGTCCGCTATTATTTTAAACCTTCACGGATGCAGTAAACTATATAACATAAATCTTTGACTAAAATAAATACTATTTCTTCAGTACTTTTAAATTTTGACTAAACTACACAAACGGAAATTTATTTTGTTATGAAATAATCCGATTTGTCAAATCTTTTTTGAACTAATTCCAACGCTACACGCTTTTAGGCATAACTAAAATATTTAAACTAATTTTGAAAGAGAAGTATACCAATTTTTAAAATTAATCCAATCAGAAGACCCATTATTGACCCGTGAAATTTTTCTTCCCATGGACATTTATTTTCGCAATTACGCAGAAATGAAAAAATTTCTAATTTTAGCAATATTTTAGTACCGACAATAATTTTGAAAAATTTATAATTAAAAGGACACAAAACCAGTTCTATTTTCTTAAAGTACGAATTCAGAAGCAAGATATTATTTGTAAAAGAATGACACATCAATTATTTACTAGAATCCTTTATCAGACCTAACTTGACTCATCTTAAACTGACCTAACTCAACAAAGCTTTCACATATAGTTTTCTTAAACATTATTACTCACTCTTAAATTTATTTTCAGCTTTTAAAGATCCAAACTATAGACACAAAAAGTTTTCACTTATTCCACATAAATATTATTATTTTGAAAAAACACAGAATAACACTTTCTATAAAACTTTGTACACTTCAATGCAACGATTTTCATACCATAATTAATTATAATTATAAATAACTAAAGGAAATGCATCCTCTGAGTGAAACTTAATCTTATTTCATTTACACGACTAATAACATTGTGAATGAAAACAGCTTTATATTACCTTAAAACCCTTTTATTCGTACATTCATTATAAACACTTGTAACAGCTGATATTACCCATGGCGATAGACAGGGCACTGTGTCCCCAGATTCTCAAATACAGTCGAGGGACACAATGCCTTGCCAAACGCTAGGAGATGCTTAAAATTAACACCTTAATCACCAATGCACTACACAGTTATGATAAATTCTTATAATTGCAACAAATTTTACAGCATTATCTTATCAACATGTAGACATCCTCAAATTTCCAGCCATATTACTTACTTTGGCAACACACAACATCCTTGTACCAAAGATTAACGGTTCAATTATCTTACAAATATGAATCACAATCAACGACAAAAAATTTTTTATGCGATTCTTCCATGCTTACCTCATAGCTACTAGAATTTCTTATCTAAATACCACATTCTTAAATTAACAATGTTAGTTATACTCGCATGAAAAGAATACAATAAAATGTTGTATCTTTCTTGTTTAATTTTAAAGCTACCAAATTTTGAAAACATAGGTTTTACAAACTTTACATTTTTCCAATAATTTCAATAATTAGCTAAAACATATAGTTTCGATAATATAAAAGCTTAAACCAACAGATTTAGTTGGAAAACCACATGTGCTGACAATCATTAGATACTGCTCGAACGGAAGCCACTTCTTAAAAAGTTTTAAGTTAACATTTTCATTTTTCTAATGAAGATACATTTGTTAAATTTTTTAACGTAAAAGTTAGCCATTGATAAACACAGCTAATTTATAATTTTATTCCAAAGATGACATGTACGAACATATTCAGAAAATTATTTTTTATAACTAATTTCGTAGAGTTATCAATGCTCAAGGATTAAATCATTTCAAATACTATTATTACACATTATCTACCAACCAAGATTTATCTTTTTTGACAAAACGTTTCGACATTATTTTTTCATATTTCTTGTTTTACTGGGATGGATCTAGACAGCCCTACAGACAGTAAACATGATTTTGAAAAGTTTAAACTAATTTTTTAATCTATAAAGATATTACTTATTTTATACGGTCATGAACACCAAGGCTGGAGAGACCTAGCTAATCTTTTCAGACTCTAGTTTTGAGTAACCTCAACTGCTGGAGAAACCTAGCCAACTTCTTCGGATTTAAACAGTTTTGGAACCATTGGTTAATACATGTTAAGCCGAAATCATAATAATATCGGATTTTCTTTTTCTTTGTCAAAGCCCTACCTAATTAAATAAACCAGTCAATGACAATTATTTTTTTATATTGAGAACACCTATTTCTTTGTTTAAAGTCATTACTTTTGAATTTTCTTTTAGTGACTTATAAGCAAACCTTTTGCTTTATCTTTTGAATTTTATTCTAATTTATATACGTACATAACGCGTGCAATTTTTTATTCAATAATTTATAAGACTCAATGGGACAACGAGACGTTGTTGTACTCCGCTCTTTCTTCGACTGAGTCATAATTATTTTTCTCTCTATAAGACATTACCAAAGAAATACAAATGTTTTTTTTTAAATAATTACCACTGTTCATCGATACTGAATATAGAACAAAAAATAATCTTATCTTAACTAGGAATTAGAACAACGACAATTCTTTTCCTCCCTAATCCTTTTTTACATGGATTACAATTAATTAATTTTCATGCCACATGAACATTTTACTTTAATATGGCACAAACCTAAGTGATTTTTGATTTCATTTATACATTATAGTATATTATTTTTCCTGGAAAATATTAACTCCAGATGACTTGGTATTATAAATAATTACCTCAGATGATTTTATTTGTTCCAACCAAATTTCTTTAAACGACTAATACGTCATCATGTATTTAAGAAGTTTGAATGGAATTTCTTATTCACACATTCCTTTATGTTTGAATACTCTTGTCCAACTGACAGCGAACCAATCTTTTTTTCGCTGACAGCAGGATTTGAACCCGCGATTAGAGATTAAGAAACTTTATGCAATTATATGTATAGTTTATTGTTTACATTAGCAGTTAAGAAATTTCTTTACGAATTACTATTTCTTATTTTTATTTTATTTACAACATTAATTTGTATTTTTTATTAAATCGCCTCAATTTTTTTTGCGAGATTTCACACTCTTCGTCAACTAAATCAGAGAATTCGACAACACAGTCTAAATGGCAGCAAGTCACAATGAATAGCGAATAGCTAAACGATGGCAAAGACTACTAATACTATTGAGTTAGTCATGAAACCCTAACCTAACATCACCACCCAAAATGATGCAGTTTTGATTTTGAATGATTTTAATTGGATGTTTTACTACTAACTGTAATCCAATGCAAACACATGTTCCATTTTATGTTCACTTTGGACTATACACTGTTTTACCAGAACTTATGAATGCGAAACAACGCAAAACATCGGACACTGAATATGATATTAAGTGGTTGCAAACACTTGACTTCATTTTTCTACGTCTACAACCAAATATACAAAGCCACATACTCCAATGATTACTTCATCGTTCTCAGCTTTATTGAGCCACAACGGAGATAGTGCACACTTTTTATAAACACAAGAAGCATAAACACCCAGTCCTTATGGATATGGATAAATCTTCTTTACGACTACACACTATAGTCGAACAACTTTTCCTTGTTTTGGAACGAATTGGAACTATTATCTTGGAACAAAATCACATATTAGTGCTTTTACTTAAACAACATTGAACCAATTATATACTACACCAACCAACAATCAATTTTTTCAACTTGTGTGAACACAAACATCGTTTCATCAATACCAAGCATACGCACTGCTTGCATTCAACAGCTGCAATCATCCTGAGACTTCTTTAGTCACTTCCAGCCAATTGCCACTTGTCACCAGTGTGCCCTGATCAAGCACCACCGACTTTTGGTATGAACTTTTTATCTATTAACATTTAAGCCATCATGCATTGACATTTTAAATTATTTTTTTGTGTGACGTCTTCATATGCTCGCTCTGATTTACCATTTGTTTATTTTTTTTTGTATTATATTGTATATTGTATCGACTTGTATTTTAACTTAAATATTTTGTATTTGTACTCACTTATATATTCTTATTCATGTATATTTCGATAGATTTTAACTTTTTAACTTTTTCATTTATGCTTTTAGTTATTTTAACTAAGTTTTTGTTAAACAATGTTTAACTCCTTTAATTTGTATTAACATTAACAGCACCTTTAAGTCATATAATTTAATTTTTATACTTTAATTTTATCTTTTTACAATTTTACTTCTTAACTTTTGTTTTTGCAGTGACCATTTGATTTGATTTGAATCGAATTATTTTGATGTAAATGCCTTCTCATATACAACTGCTTCTTTGCCAGACTCCTTTATATTTTCTTTTCAACTTTTACATTATTTTTTTATTTTAAGATTTGGAGTCCAAATTTTTCATAGGCGGGGCATGTGTTGTACATAGCGAAGCCATTATTTTAGATTACTTTTTATTACATTGTAACAGAATCAGTAAGCCCGACATCCTTTGTTCTAGGAAAACTTGCATCATGTTTATCAAATGTCATGTTCTTGAAATTACCTCACCACACTTATCTTTTTGTATACTTAATTTTTTAGTCGTCTTTACTTTGTAACAACCACATTTAGATTTCCTGCAGATGTCCTAGAACTCAGGGAAGTTTTGGCTTACCACTATTAAACATACGCTTTTATCGCCTGCCACAACCTTCGGCAGAAAACCCATTTCATGTTATCAGCAGCTATAAAAGACAGAGCACCAGAGTCAGTTAGTTAGTTCAGTCAGTCAGTCTGTGTATGGTCCTAGTTTATCCATTGCTCTGGAGCAAGTCGGCTCAGAGCCAACCCTCAAAATGGTAACCTAGTCTTTTATGGTTGCTGAGGCATTTGAGCACAGATGGTCACGTAAGTAATTCCTTAATTCTTTTACTGCTTTGTTTTTGTTACATGTCATTTAGCTTTAAGTTTATTTATTGTTTATTAAATATTGTTGTTTACTTCCATCTTATCATTTCACTTATTACTATAATCGTGTTACAAGAATGTCTTGTCTCAAAACCCCATCGCGGTTCCTAAAGACCCCTCTCGATCCCAAGGTCCAAGACCTGAGTTAAGTACCACCTCTCGCTACGAAAGACTCTACCTAGCTACGTCAAAAGCACATCTAACCATCAACAAAAGTGTACTTAACACTATTATTCCTCAACCCCTTGCATAATTTCAAGTTGGAACTCCATTTTTTTCGGTATGATATAGGGTCTAGTAGGTCTGAACAATCAGGGTACCAGAAGTTACCCTTGGACGGGCCGAAAAGATGGCGTGTTCTACAGTAAGTAGCTGCCATTATTCCTTAACCCCTTGCAAAATTTCAAGTTGGCACTCCATTTTTTTTGGTATGAAATAAGTTATAGTAGGTCTAAACAATCAAGGTACCAGAAGGTACCCTTGGACGGGGCCGCAGAGATAGCGCATTTTACAGTAAGTAGCTGCTATTATTCGTCAACCCCTAGCAAAATTTCAAGTTGGCACTCCATTTTTTTTTAAAATGAAATAAGGTCTATTAGATCTGAACAATCAAGGTACCAGAAGGTACCCTTGGACGAGGCCGAAAAGATGGCGCGTTTTACAATAAGTAACTGCTATTATTCCTTAACCCCTTGCAAAATTTCAAGTTGGCACTCCATTTTTTTTTGTATGAAATAAGTTATAGTAGGTCTAAACAATCATGGTACCAGAAGGTACCCTTGGACGGGGCCGAAGAGATTGCGCATTTTACAGTAGCTGCTATTATTCGTCAACCCCTTGCAAAATTTCAAGTTGGCACTCCATTTTTTTTTATATGAAATAAGGTCTATTAGGTCTAAACAATCAAGGTACCAAAAGGTACCCTTGGACGAGGCCGAAGATATTGCGCGTTTTTCAGTGAGTAGCTGCTATTATTCCTCAACCCCTTGCAAAATTTCAAGTTGGCACTCCATTTTTTCGATATGCAATAGGGTATAATAGGTTTGAACAATCAAGGTACCAGAAAGTACCCTTAGACGGGGCCAAAAATATTGCGCGTTTTACAGTAAGTAGCTGCTATTATTCCTCAACCCCTTGCAAAATTTCAAGTTGAAACTCTATTTTTTTCAATATGAAATAAGGACTAGTAGGTCTGAACAATCAAGTTACCAGAAGTTACCCTTGGACGGGGCCGAAAAGATTACGCGTTTTACAGTAAGAAGCTGCTATTATTCCTCAACCCCTTGCAAAATTTCAAGTTGGCACTCCATTTTTTTTCGGTATGAAATAAGGTCTTTTCGGTCTGAACAATCATGGTACCAGAAGGTACCCTTGGTCGGGGCCAAAGAAATTGCACGTTTTTCAGTGAGTAGCTGCTATTATTTCTCAAATCCTTGCAAAAATTCAAGTTGGCACTCTATTTTTTTCGGTAAGAAATAAGGTCTATTAGGTCTGAACAATCAAGGTACCAGAAAGTACTCTTGGACGGGGCCGAAGAGATTACACGTTTTACAGTAAGTAGCTGCTATTATTCCTCAACCCCTTGCAAAATTTCAAATCGACACTCCATTTTTTTCGGTATGAAATAATGCCTATTAGGTCTGAACAATTAAGATACCAGAAGGTATCCTTGGACGGGGCCGAAAAGATTGCGCGTTTTACAGTAAGTAGCTGCTATTATTCCTCAACCCCTTGCAAAATTTCAAGTTGGCACTCTATTTTTTTCGGTATGAAATAAGTTATAGTAGGTCTGAACAAGCAAGGTACCAGAAGGTACCCTTGGACGGGGCCGAAGAGATTGCGCGTTTTACAGTAAGTAGCTGCTATTATTCCTCAATCCCTTGCAAAATTTCAAGTTGGCACTCCATTTTTTTCGGTATGAAATAAGGTCTAGTAGGTTTGAACAATCAAGGTACCAGAAGGTATTCTTAAACGGGTCCGAAGAGATTGCGCGTTTTACAGTAAGTAGCTGCTATTATTCCTCAACTCCTTGCAAAATTTCAAGTTGGCACTCCATTTTTTTCGGTATGAAATAAGGTATAGTAGGTCTGAACAATCAAGGTACCAGAAGGTACCCTTGGACGGGGCCGATGAGATTGCGCGTTTTACTGTAAGTAGCCGCTATTATTCCTCAACCCCTTGCAAAATTTCAAGTTGGCACTCCATTTTTTTCGGTGCGAAATAAATTATAATAGGTTGATCTGAAAATCGAGATATAATTATCCCTTGGACGGGGCGGAAAGTATTACGCGTTTTATAATAGTAACCTCGCAAGACAGCACTGAAAAAGACCAGGGCTATAGTGTGAACTGCTATCTTTGTTCATTTAACATGTATAATTAGGATCGAATTTAGAATTGTGTGATTTACTGTAGTCCATAATGCGCTCAAGATATAATTGGAATGGATAGGGTTATGAACTATTGAATCTTTTCTCTAAAAGTTAAAGTTTTGCATTATTATTTTAAATTTATATTAAAACAGGTTTAATAATTGAATATGGTATTAATATTTCCATACAGCATCTACGCCCATGAACATTCGGGTGGTTTCGGTAAAATGGCTGCTAAGTTTTGGCTGCCAACTTCACACAGGTAAGTAAAACTGCTACATTAAAACAAGTAATCCATATTTTACACAATCTGCAATAGCATATTCTGCAATCATAAAAGATATAATTGTTTCAAAATCGGGGTTGATAATACGCTTAACATTCGCCCAGAGGTTGTACGATAGAGTTTGGTAGCAATCTCTATCTATGTACGTTAAAGGAAATTGTCCTATTATGCACGCAATACAGTGTAAGTAGAAGAAAATAACAGCTGGAATTAGAGCAAATGGATGCAAAAAGGCGAAAGTTAGAATACGTGGAAAAAATTTGCGACGATAAGAGAACAATATAAACATATGATAGGCAAAGAGCATCATATTAAAAAAAAAAAATAAAGAAGAATTAAAAGATTATTGTATATGCCCGTGGACCGACTTAAATTCAACTGGGTTTTACGAGCTATATACGTTTTTCGTTAGTGAGAAAGATTTTTTAGATTATGTAGGCGTCCTTGCAGAAAGATATGGTACTAAATTGGTATATTATTTAGAACGTCTTTTTAAGGACGGATTTATCAAAATGGCAGATGGCATAGACAAACTAAAGAAGGTGGGATTTGTAACCTTGGGGTACATCACACGGGTTTCGCTAAATATTGTCCATTCGCCAAATAAAAACATCTTTCGGATCAGCTAAAACCGAGGATCTTACAACCTATAAGGGTAATATGTTCCCAAAGATGGTGAACATACAACTATACAACAATGTGTGGGAGAATAAAAATTACCTCCAATACCAGCAAGAGGAAATCGAGCAAACCAACAACATACGTATGTTGAAAATAGCTGGAGAGCCACAACTAAAAGATTATCAAAAATTGCAAGAATTATACAAAGCAATGGATCTGATTCTTTACGGAATCAAAGACTTTATGTATCAAAATAAACCTTTATACATTTTGCAATTTGAAAATTTCTACAGTTTCTATGTATCCAATTATTGGCTAGAAAAGGATATAGAAGACTTGGGCATCGATTTCAATTTTAAACTACGTATATAACTGGATAAAATTAAAACTCGAACAAACATAGAGACAGTTTTTTATGTATAACTTTTACTAAAGTCGTTTTATTGGGTCCGCGCTTTGCTGGTTAAATGTTTTTAAATTATGTTATTTGTCTCATCTACAATAAAGATTTTGAAAACAATGCCTTGCTCTGTATTTTTAGAAAACGAAGCAAAAAGCACCAATTGTACAAACAACTAATCAACAAAATTAGTTTATCTAGGAATGATGATAAACGATTTGCCATCCCCGGATCTACTAATGCGGATGCATGGGGGCATAAAGATATTGTAGCGGGCTACTGTTAACGCGTTTACCAATTTAGAACAAGTAATAAGAAAAGTCTTTATTATTCACTATTCACAAGTTTAATTAATATTATATGCCTTATTTATAAATGTTTTCAATCCAGTTAACAATGTAGCACTATGACACTAATACTATTGACAAGCCCTAATATCTTCTTAAACTAAATCCTTAACCATAAGTCTTCTTAACAACACTAATACTACTATAATTTATTTATTACCCTTTTTTCTATTAATGTATAAGCTGGTGGTACAATATGCACGTTCATATAACTCAAATTTATATCTACTATAGGACTTTCAAAACGTAATAACTAACTAACTATCCACGATATGATTTATATAAGACATATGGATATAGATTAACTGATCTACACTCATTACCGAGCTTGTATATACCCTAAAATTAACTAAATGATTCATAGTTTGGTGTTTGCTCGAATGTTTTAGACTTCTGTATTATACACTTCGGTTATGCAACTTGCGTGTTTGACGGGTTTCCTAATAGTTTGTAAGCTGCCTCCTCTTTCAAACCGTCGCCGGTAGACTACAGAAAACCAGTCAACCCATACTTTTTCTCAACAAGCACTACCGGTGATGCCCATGGACTATTCGAGGGCTCAATCACTTCCTGTTTCTTCATGTCTGTGACAATTTGCTCGGCATTCCTACGTTTTGCCAAAGGAAGCCGCCTGGGATGTTGTTGTGTTAGTTGCGCATTTCCAGTATTGATCTTGTGTTGCACCATATTCGTCCTTCTTTTCTTACTATCATACAGTGCAAACATATTCCGAAATCATCCCACCAGTTCTTTCACCTTGCCCGGTTGGTCAGTCAAACTTGTACCGCCTCGTTACTCGTCCCTTGAAATGGAATCTCATCATCATCTATCCGAAGCACATTTTTTTTCATGTTTACATGAAACCCATATTCTCAAATGAAATCCATTCCCAAGATAACTGTAATTTCAGCTACCAACACCCGATGATTAATTAGTTTGTCTGCAATTCCCAACGTTACGGCAGTCTCTCCGTGAGTAGAATTTTTTTCACCACTTGCCGTTCGAAGACATGCCGATGCAGGTAGCACTTTTCCACAATAGTCCTTGTCGCTCCTGTAGCCACGAGTAATCGGACAACCCTACCATTAATTCTGCCATCAATATAAATGCTGTCCAGACTACCCATTGACGATGCAGCATGGATGATAATCTCCGGGGCACTACGTTGTGCTGTCAACGTTCGCAATCTTACGTCGACTTGCTCTAGTTTTCCTGCTGCTTAGCCGGTTGTGTTTTTGGTTGAGTACAGCGTCTCTGTATATGACCAACTTCACCGCAGTTTCAGCATCGCAGACCCATCTCCGCGGTCGTTGTCTTTCCAGCCTTTCCGCCTTTTGTTTTACAAATACACGGTTGATTATTTCTTTTTCTGTTCTACAATTGACCAAGTTTTTTTAAGGCAGACCGAACTTTGTGACTCATCCTGTGTGATGTCTGCTTAGCTGCTTCAAATTCAAGCGCATGGGCCAGTGCAGCATCTAACATTTTTGACAGTGCCAATCTTAGCGCTTGCTTTATTTCGTCACCTTTAACACCATCCAGAAATGTTTGAACAGGTAGTTGTTCGAGGAAGCTACCTGGTACCGTTGGTCATGCAAATCTAACTAATCTGGCAATGTCTGTTTCGAATTTTTGCAGGTTTTCATTTATCTTTTGCGAGCGGTTCTTAACTCATGGTAAACCTGTTGAAGGTGAACGTCTCCATATCTCATCTCAAGTTTTGATGTTAAAAAGCCGTAATCATTCTGTTGGTGATCGGGATTTGTTTGCAAGATGTTAAGGGTTTTCCCCGTAGGACCACTATTAAGGAGATAGCCTTCTCTTTGTTAAACCAACCATTGACTATTGTAGGAGCTACAAATTGTTTCAAATATGTCGGCCAAGGTGTTTTACCATCAAATGTGAGTGGTTTCACTTTAAATTTTGACGGTATTGACTCGTTTCCTTCCATGCTTCTTATTTCAGGGATGTTCTGATTTACAACTTGGTTTGTTAACTCAAGTAGCCGCGTTGTTAGTGCAATCGTCTGCTCTTGTAGTCTTCTTTCATTTTTACCATTGACTGTCCAATTTTTGCTTAACTGTTTTTACCTGTAGAGTGAAATTTTCTTTCAATGCAGTGGAGCCTTTCATTAATCTTTGTTGTAGCGTGGTTATATTTTTATTCAACTTTTCTTTTATTTTAGCAGCATTTTCACTAACTGCCACTTCAAGTTTAGCCTATCTCTCTTCCATACCGGATTTAAAATTCTTAAGGAAATTCCTTAGAATTTCTGCGTCCATTTTACTTTGGCTTCTTGTAACAGGCATATACAAACTACTCAATTATCTTTAAACTTCTTTTTTAATTAATGACTATACACCCATCACAGCCTGATACCAGTGTAAGGTGCTTATGGTATCGCGTTTACCAATTTAGAACAAGTAATAACAAAAGTTTTTATAATTCACTATTCACAAGTTTAATTAATAGTATATGCCTTATTTATAGATGTTTTCAGTCCAATTAACAATGAAGGACTATCACACTAATGCTATTGACAAGCCCTAATATCTTCTTAAACTAAATCCTTAACCATAAGTCTTCTTAACAACGCTAACACTACTCTAATTTATTTATTACCCTTTTGTCTATTTATGTACAAGCTGGCGGTACAGTATGCACGTTCACATAATACAAATATATATTTACTATAGGACCTTCAAAACGTAATGACCAACTAACTGTACAAGATATGATTTATATACGACATTTGGATATAGACTAACTGATGTACACTCATCACCGATTATATATATATATATATAATAGATAATCCACATTTGATATATATATATATATATATATATATATATATATTTACCTTAAAATTAACTGGCTGATTCATAGCCTGGTGTTTACTCGAATGTTCTAGAATTCTCTAGAATACACTTCGGTTATGCAACTTGCGTGTTTGACGGGTTGCCTAATAGTTTGTAATATTAACGCATTTATTTTATGTAGCTTCTACGTTTTGTAAATTACAAATTTTGAAATTTGTATACAGTAGTTCGACTTTCCATCTTTGCTACTCAATTCCTGAATCCCTTTGTTGCAGGCAAACAAGCGTTACCTCCACGTGGTGATTGCTGGGCCACTACAACGTTTTTGTAGAACGCAAAATGTAGAAGGCTAACATCTTTAAATTTTCTATAATAATTTTTCTTTTCATTTTAAGAATTTTTTAATATCAATCAATACATGTAAAATATGCAGGTGTATTGAAAAATTGTTTACCCAAATGTTTAAAAATTTTGCTAACCCAGATTCATCAGATCCAGGGTATCACAGCAAATTCTAGTTTAAGAAGACGTGCATATAATAGGTTTAATACCTGTACCTATAACATTTAATAAAATTTTTTAGTTTTTTTATTGTTCTTTTTCTTCTTAGGTTTAGAGTGGTGGTCATCATTAAAAGTTGAGGTTAACAGGGTAAGTCTACAAACTGTACCAAGATGATGTGAGAGAAATGCGATAGTTAGTTCATAATGGTTGTTAGGATGTAATGTGGAGGTGATATGTGGAGGTGAAGTTGATTTGTAGAGGTAGAGGTAATGTGTGGAGGTGGAGGTGATATGTGCTGGTGGAGGTGGAGGGGATGTATGGAGGTGGAGATGGAGGTTGCTTAGTGCGCGTGTGTATGTTTGTGTGCGTTGATTTATGTTTGTGCTGTGTTTTATTTAAGGTTGTTGTTTTATTTTGCGCGTCCATTGTTCTAGCTTTGTTGTTAAAAGTTTTATGTTTCGTATACAGTCTCCTTTCCTATTTTATGTTAATTCTATGCTAGTGTATAGTACCCTATTCTGTTACAATATTAAAACTAATTTAAAACTATTCTAAATCTAGTGCTAGTGTTAATTTATAGACGGTTTGGTGAGACTCGATTCATGTGTTGTGTTGTTTACTGTTCGGTTTCACAGTCATCTGAAGCAGAGTGATCCTGAAATATCCAGTGAATGTTTTTGAATCTGATGTGTTCGTCTCAGTGTGGTTGTCGTTGTAGTTCCTGTTTTCTGAGATAACCTTTGTGCATAGTCTTTGTGATTTTGTCGGCGAGTGTATTTAGGTGTTTAAATGTATGTTTTTAAATAGCACTTGTTGTATTAGTGTACTTAGTATGGTGTTTCCTTCGTGGTGTGTGTTTGGGAAGCCTTCATAGTTGGAAGCATGTGCTCTGGTGTTTAAACTTTTCCACATCCACACAAGGCATCATTTGTGAAGTTCGTCCCGTATTTGTAAATCTGACCTTGACTTGATTGCATATATTTCTAGAGTCTGTGTTCTATGTCTGGTAGCCATTTGTGTGTTCTTTCTTCCTGTTGTGCTATTGTTCTATTTACACAGGACCGCTTGTTTTGTTCGCTATTCGTTTTCGCAAGAGATTGTAGTATTTCTTACACTTTCTAAAATCAGTTCTCTCAAAGATGGAACATTGCCGTTCTCTCTTATTATTATGTCAAGTGACAGTATCCTGGTAATCACGGATAAGTCATCAGCGACGGTCATTCTGTAGGTATCAGTCAGTCGCATTAGCAGGTCCTTTGCGTTCTGTTAACTGTTTGTCTTGGATTTAGCATTGTCATTTTGTGTGCCCATACATTTGCAGGGTATGACACCATAGTTGTCAGCACACTGCTAAGGTGGAAGCGCGTGTTGTGTAGTGGTATTTTGTAGTTGCATTGTGCCAAGCCAGCAATGGTTTACTTTGCCTGTGTTGTGTTGTTACATCTTGTGGTGACTGTAATTGGGTTTTTCTTCCAGTTCACTCCCAAGTACTTGCATGTTAGTGCTCTTGAGATTGGTTTGTTGTCTATTAAAATGTGTGGGTTGCGTTGATCGCGTTGATTAGCGTGTATGTGGTTTTTGGTTGTGGCATTTTTAGCTTGTTACGTTAACTTTTTGAAATCGAGGATTTCTGCATTAATTTTCAACCACCTTATGTATTCATAAGCGCCTTTTAAATTGTATATAATACTGCACACTTTTTATGTCATTTCAAATTATACGAACGGTCATACAAGTTTCTTTACCTTAGAATTAAAATAAACACGTATTAAAATTTTCTTCAGTGTTCATTCTATAGTCTGCTGCTTTGTAAGTGTTAAAAGCATGCGTTTTAATTCTCTGAAGTATTTGCTTCAGCGTTCAAAACTACCAAGCTATATAAATTCACGGAAATAAGGCAAGCATTTGCTCATCGTCAAACCATTTTAAGTTTCTTCTTCCGGGAAAACGTTTCGCACTTGCTTGTTATTTCCAGTGGTTTATTCCTCGAACTCCGTTGGAAACAGCTGCAGTGTATAAATATAAAAACGTTTAATAGTTAATACTGAGAAATCTTATTTCGTTATATTGCATATGTTGAGTCCATTAAAGTTTACAAGCATAAACCGCCTTTTAAGTAATTTGTTCCACGTATCGTGGATCGATGATAATACAAATCTGTATTTGTTTTTATAAGTTAGGCAACCGGCTATACGTTTCGTCTCATTTGGCTGATGCAAAGTTGCATAGGTACCGGATCTTTTAAAATATAGGTTGCTTTCCAGGCAAACACAAAATTCAATGAAAATCATTATAGTCTCTTTGTTTTCGTTAAATGACTATTCTTCTAAGAATAATTCGTAGTTGTTGTCTTGAATATGTTTTTATTTGTGTTCGCAGAATATTTCACACAATATCGGTAACGATGGTTTTTGTTATTTCCCACGTCGTTCTCAATCTGTATAAATACAAACTGAGCTTTTAAAAGGCTTTCTTGTCTATTCGATACAACGTTTTTGAGGTCAAAGAAACGTTGTAAGTGATTTTAAAATTCGTCGTTCTACGTAGTGTTCTAATATAGATAAATTGGGTAATCCAGCACTTAGTCTATCGGCAGATGTAAGCCGCATTTCCTAATGTTAAGATGGTTTCCAGAAAGGCAGACCGCTTAAGGTGCCGTTTGTTTTGTTTTCTTTACTTTTGCTGCTGTTGTGAAAAATAACCACTTCTTTGGTTGATTCTGTATAGTACTCTTCATTATCCAATAAATTGCAGACTGCACGTTACGAAATTCAAGTTCACAATGCACGAGCGATTAATTATTATTCTTAAAATTACAAATAGTTAAACCAAAGCTTGCGTTAGAGCACTTTTACTGTTTCCTTTTCTTTGTACATTAACGTTAACGTCAACAACTTGCTTACCAAATTAGTTAACACTTGGTTCTTTAAGTTAAGGTTAGGTTTTTTGGGTCTAACGTTACGTTCTGATTCTTACAAAGTGATTTTACCAAAGCAGGTACCAATGACTATATATTACTGTATTATTTCTTGTATATATATTTAGGGTTGGAAAGATTATGTAAGTATGCATACGTTATTTAGATTTTAAATTTTTATAATTGAACGTAATTAACATGCACATGTTTATATTATGTTATATGCAAATTGACACTTTGTTTACATTACTTTATAACAGGACAATTAGTGAGAGCCCAATCACGATTTTAATTTTCCATGCAAAACATTATAGGTTGAACCTATTTCGTTCCAATTTATACTTGACCCCTGATAAATTTTATCTAAATAATAATGAACTTATTGTCCGACCCTATTCTCTTATTGAAGGTTACGGTTTGGAAAGATTAGATGTTCATTCTTAGTGATATCTTACTTTTACACGGATATAACCGTCAAGAATCTATTGTTAGCAGTTCAGTTGTGTACTTCGAGTAGTGCGCTAGAAGATTTAAACTGTCTCCGAAACTTCGCCTACAGTCTCTCCACCACAATCAAAATGTTCGTTAGCATAGACTATGTCAGACGACACATTCTTTCCGAGCAGTGTTCTAGGATCTCCAACAGTTCCGCGACCATAATATCCCTACCAGAGCGATCCGCACTCTTGAACCCTGTGGGCAACTCTAGATTAATCTCTCTGGTAATATTGCAGGATGTTTGGTCGACCGTTAGAGCGTAATGCCATGTACGGCCTGACAGTTATATCCTAAATTCGTCATACAGTTGTTCGTAGACATTATAGGTGATGAAAATGTTTGAGAAGCCATGGCTACCATAAGTTGTTGAAAACGCCCTCAATCTCTACCATGACAAGAATGGGCTGCTTTTGCTATGGAGTTTAAAATTTATTGCATGTTCTGTTGAGCGTCCTGTTCCAAAGCTATACTGTTTTGGATGTATGCACACCTATTCTCTGTGCTCATATATCTTGTCGCATAATATTCGATCAAATGTCTTACCTACTGTATTCAGTAAGCATATTATTCTATATGAATTCGTGCATGTTGGATCTTCTTGTTTAACTTTTGGGATTATAACAGGGTCTACCTGTCTGTAGATGTTCAGAAATTTAGATTTGTTCAGGCATTCGCTGTAAAGTCTACGTAGCGAAGGCACCAGTTGATGTTTGTTAAGTTTTATTTTAAACCTTTTAGAAATTCGATTCATTTAATTTAGAAGTTGGGGACTTTATTTTAATATTAGTAAAAATCCCCGTTAACTACTGCAATTTCGTTGATGTTGTGAAACCCCGGTATTAGTAACATTCACACGGATCTCGGCATCAGTAGTTTATCTTTGCAATCGTAAGTGCTAACGCAGGGTTCTAGCGTGAGGCGCTGTTTATCTTCCCACCAACGCAGGTGGAAGCACATCAATCTCGGTTGGTGTGGGAAGATATTTAATGCGAGAACCACCGATTAGTTCGACAGATTCTATCGTACCACCACATCTTCCTTACCGATGAATTTATCGTACCTTTACTGGGCAGTGCTGGCGCGAATGCTTTTATTCCCACCCGTTTTACTTATCCTATCGCCTCGTCAGTAAAGCCCTACATACAGAAGCTACGCAGCGTCTTCAACAACTCAACATAACATAGCAGAATGGACCGCCCCTGAGATCACCAACATCATATAATACTACAGGATTAGTGTTTGTAATAACTTCATTTTATTTGCATGGGGATTTACTAAAAGGATTGAGTATTATAATTTGGCGCCCAGCCTAGTGACTAGTGTTGTAAAAAAAATTAGAAAATTTAAAATTATCTGACCAATGCTATTAGTTTTATCTATCATCTAAATTAATACATTTAACTAATGTAGCCGCATTTTAAAATATCGCCTATTATCATATTTTTTATAGAATAAATAATATTTCCCTACATAACAAGTGATAAAGTCACTTCCTTGAATTGTTGGACACTGCAAATTTTTACAGCAACCCTAAAAATAATAGATGCCATTTGGGGTCTCTGTGTTATTCTTTAAAAAAAAATGGTGTAATATTTTGTGTTTAAAATTAATTTTGTGTTTTGGTAAGTAAGTGTGCAAAAAGGGCGCTTTTACTTAATGTAAGTTGATCCTAATGTAAATTTTGTTAGCGTGCAAGCTTAACCTCGCAGGTTTCTATGTGCTATCTACAATTTCCTCTATAAATAAATAGAATCTGTGTTCTGTATATCGTGTCATATATAAAAAAATGTATTTCGTGCTTTTTAAACGTTAATTAAAACTCTTTTGAAGCTAAAAATTACGATTTAAAAAATCTCATTTAGGGTGAAATTTTATAAGTTTTCTTTTCAACAATATTAATCACGTTATATTTGTGCTTTAGTAAAGACTTCCTTGTAATTATTTATCAAAATAGCTAATATTTGCGAGCTTTTTTAATAATAATATCAAAGTTACCTACTCGTTAACTTAAGAAATTACTTATATTTGACTATCGCTTGCAGATTAATTACAATGAATCACTCTATTTAAAAACTAAGGAACTTACTTGGGATCTCTTAGCTCGTAATATAATTCCTACTTCCACGCAGAACAAAAGGCCCTTGCAGTTTTGCTTTATTTTGCAAAATTTAGATATCCAGTTTAATCCTAATGCGTACTCTGTAGATCCCAATAAAAACTTGACTGAAATATAAGATACCATTGAAGACATAAGAACGATCATTATTTTAGCGATCCCCTGCCTACTAAAATAAAATTAGTGAGAGCCCAATCACGATTATTTCATGCAAAACATTGGTTGAACCTATTTGCAAATACTGACCCTGATAAATTTTATTAAATACGAAATGAACTTATGTCCGACCTATTTCTTATTGAAGGTTACGGTTTGGAAAGATTAGATGTTATTTTAGTGATAGCTTACTTTTTCAAGATATAACTCAAAAATCTCTTTAACTTTTTTTCTCGAACGCGTAGAAGATTTAAAAACTTTTCGAAACTGTACAGACCAACAACTATTTCTTAGTGCTGTGGAATTTTTTCCGAGCAGTGTTTAAGATTGGTTTCGAAACATTAACCACCAAGTTCACTCTTGACCTGAATTAGTTAATCTTCTGAAACAGGATTTTTCGACCTTTGACAATGATTGCGAAGTTCTATCGTAAATTCGTGATTGTTTTCGAGTTATTGATGAAAATGTTTTATTATATATTATCGATATGCAAACTTTGTTTAATAAGTTAGAAAAAAATGTAATGAACCAGAAATAAACGCTTATTACTCGCAACACCTTGTTTTACAAAAAATTGAATCAGTTACTCAACTTAAAGACCTTTGACGATTCCTACAAAAGATGATATTCTGTTTAGAAAAATATCATCCCTCAACTAATCCCCATGAAGACCTTCGTCACCAAATGTATCTTACCGTAATGAGTTTTTCCGTGTTCATTTTTTATCACCTATAGCTAATGCTACCGAAACTAGCTCTTTTTCTTGCTGGAATGGTCGAAAAGGTAACTGTACAACTGTACAAAGTGCAGAAACATCTTTTGTTATGGTTGTGGAAACCAAAATGTTTATAAGAATAATTGCTCTCATTGTAAGGTGCCGGGAAACTACCGAAGGGACGCCTTTGTTCAGAGCATAAGCGCCCCTTTATCGCAAAAAAACACTTATGTATACAAAACTATTGTTATCACCACAATTAAATTGAAAACCCTTGGAACAAAAGACCAGTAATTATGTTTCTAATATCTCTTCATTACTTATTCCTTTAAATAAAGTATATCGTACAACCCCAACTGAACGGTCTAAGTGGTTAAGAACGGTTCATACTTTTTATCATTCTAATGTCTCTACGGCGAAATTGAAAACAAAAAGCCGTTTGATAATCATCTACATTTACCAATTTCGATTGCCTCCCTTTCTGTAGCTGCATTGTTAGACACTGGGTCTATATTATCTTTATTTAACTTCATAGGTTTACAGCAATTAAAAGACCAAAATATAGATTTTAAAATTAAACCTTAAAATACATTGATGATTATCGCTGATTCTGCTCACGTTAGAGTAACAGGATCCATTAAACTAAAAATTTGTATAGAATTCCTTCAACGAGAAGTTAAATTTTTAATAGCACCAAATCTAGCTTATACCTTTTTGTTGGGTGTTGATTTTTGTCATTTCTAACTGTTAGGGAGATGTCGTCTTATCGTGGATTCAATAAGATTAGGCAAACTTCCTGGATTTGAAAGAATAAGGGGGTCACCAGAACCTTGGAAAGAAGTTGGCTTCTCAGTAGATTAGCTAAAACAAGCTTCCTCGATTCGAATAAGAGTGAGCTTTTATGGTATAACTTAATTATGTGTAGCACTGATTGAAAACTGATATACATGACTTGATTGAATTAATTGAATATTTACAATTTCATTGTGAATAATTGACATCTTACTTCGTTGAAGGTTGCAGAAGAAGTGATTTTGAGAAATGTCATTCGTAGAGAAAACAAATCCTACGTTTGCACGCTGCGGTATTACGTAAACCATTCAAATATGGTTACATTGTATACAGCATTAACTAGCCAATCATAAGAGAGTAAATCGATTAATTATACAATCTTAAAATCCCTAACATGCCCCCCGGCAAATTGGAAATTTTAAACATACAAAATTTGCAATTTAAGTTTTAAACAAAAATAAACTTAGACATTATATAGATAGACATTAATCAGAAACTTATAAATACAAATCGCAAATAAACTTGATTAAACACTAGATGTAACAAAACTTTAGGCTTTAGAAAACAGTAAAGAAACTTGAGCACAAATCATTCGCGTACAGATGGTGCCACTGGCAGTGGATACAACTTCGAAAACGAACGCCGCACTATACCTGAAGTGGTACGCACAGACGCAACGCGATTCACATTGTTAGAACCGGGAAACACTTGTACAATTCTTCCCAGCTTCCAATTTAAAGGAGGAGATCTGATTGGTGAGTTTTCCATTTCTGGCGTTGCTGAAGTTCAGAGATGTACTCACGGTTTCAACGTTTCCAGAAATGTTGATTCAGTTGTTGGATTCTTTGGAAAACAGATAGACGAGAGATACAAATGTCAGACACATCTGGATCTGGTAGTGACGTTAATAATAACCCAACCAAAAAGTGCGAAGGAGTGAGAGGTTGGAAATCATTTGGGTCACAGGATATAGGGTGCAAGGGTCTGGAGTTTAAGGTTGCTTCGATTTGAGATAAAAGTGTACTAAGTTCTTCGTACGTTAAAATACAGTCGTCTATTACACGCTTTAAATGATATTACTAGATTTTATTCCTGCTTCCCATAGTCCCCCAAAGTGGGGGCTATGGGCAGGCACGAAGTGCCATGTAATTCCTTCAGATGCAACTTGTTCAGGAATTACAGCATATTGACTTTGCAAAAAATTGCCTAGCTCACGCAACTCAGAACTTGCGCCAACAAAGTTTTTGCAGTTATCGGAATAGATATGGAGAGGCCTTCCACGCCGCGAAACAAATCTTCAAAGTGAAAGTAAAAATTCTTCTGTAGAAAGGTCCGTCACGAGCTCAAGGTGTACGGCCTTTGTTGAGAAACAGACATATAACATATGTAAGACTTGGAGACTTTACATCCACGACCTTTTCGATCTTTGATGAGAATTGGACCAGCAAACTGAGTTCCAGTTACGTAGAATGAATATGCTCAACACGCGGAGCAGGTAAGTCGCCCATTATAGGCTGAGTCAGTTTTGGACTAAACCTAAAACAATTGATACAATTATGAACTATTTGCTTTGCAAGACTACGGCCAGAAATAATCCAAAATCTGCAGCGTAGAGATGATAGCAATAGCTGCGGTCTAGCATGCAGTAGCCGAATATGCTCACCTTCAACGATCAGTTTAGATAAGGGATGTTTTGCTGAAAGAAGAATCGGATGCTTTTTGTCAAAGGAAAACTGAGAATTTTTTAGTCTACTTCCAACACGAATTATTTTGGTAGAATCCAAGAACGGATTCAGACTTAGCAGAGATGAAGCACTCTGTAAGGGTTTGCCTAGAAAAAGTTGCTTTAATTCATCAGCAAATGAATCAACTTGAGCGAGTCTAACCAACACTAGTAAAGATTTGTTAAGCTCCAGCGGAGTGACGAGACCCAACAACCGTTTGTCTATAGGGGACAAACAATTATGACAAAACCGCTGGCAATACGATATAACCCTTTCAAGACGAGTGAGACTTGAAAATTCTAAAAATAAAGAAAAACTAGTAACTAAAAGGCAACTAGGTTGAGCCTTTAGTTCTGGTGGTTCTGAAGTGCACGTTTTAGAATTAGGCCAATGAGATATATCCTTGGCCAATCATGATGGACCAAACCACCAAAGATTGGAATTTTTTAGGGATTGCGGAGAAGCTCCCCGAGATAACAAATCTGCCGGGTTGGATTTGGTAGGAACATGACGCCATATTGCATCTGGAGCCAGTTCCTGTATATCAGAAACGCGATTGCCGACAAACGTGTTTAGTATGTTGGGAGTGGTTTTAAGCCACCCTAAGACAATAGTAGAGTCGCACCAGTAAAGGCACGATGAGATTTGCAGATCCAAGGCTTCCAAGACTTGGTCCGCAAGCTTAGCAAGCAATAAAGCTCCACAAAGTTCTAGTTTTGGTATAGTTATGGGTTTGAGAGGAGCCACCCTTGCTTTTGCACAAACCAAGTGAACTTGAACATGACCGTCTGCATCAGCAGAACGGAGAAATATGCATGACCCACATGCATTAAGAGAAGCATCGCAAAAGCCATGAAGTTGAATGTCTACAGGATTTGGACACAAAACAAGACGAGTTATTTTTAGATCGTCTAGACCTACAAGATCATTGCGATACGAAATCCATTTGGAACAAATATTAGTGGGAACTGGATCGTCCCAAGATAGTTTTTCCAACCACAATTGTTGCAAGATAATTTTGGCACCTAATATACTAGGTGACAGGAGACCAATCGGGTTAAAAATATGAGAGATTTCAGAGAGTATTTCTCTTTTGGTAATATTTTTTGCAAAAGAAATAGGATTTAAAAATGAATACATGAAGAAAGACCAAATAAGACCTAAGGTGTTGGTATACTCAAGAGAGTTAAACTCAAGAACACCCGGATGCAAGTCAGCTTTAGGAATGTTCGCTAGTACTGCAGGATCGTTGAAGATCCATTTTCGGAGTTTGAAACCTCATGAAGCCAGGACTTTAGACAATTGAGTGCAGATTTTTGTGCTCCATCCAGACTATCCGAGCTTGTGAGTAGATCATTCACGTAAAAATCTTTTTGATGATTTTTGAAACCTCTGGTTGTGAAATTTCCAAGTCGATGCCCAGCCGGAAAAGGCAGCGAATGGCTAGAAATGACGCACAAGCCGTACCGTATGTAACAGTATTGAGATCGTACGACTGAATTGAATCGGAGGGAGAAGAACGCCACAATATTCGTTGCAGAGGTCTTTGGCTAGGCGTTACCTGAACTTGCCTATACATTTTCTCAATATCGGTTAATATCGCATAAGCATATTTTCGAAAACGGATCAGAATCGAGAAGAAATCCTGCTGGATTGTAGGGCCAATCATCTGTATACTGTTAAGAGACTGCCCGGTTGTGGTGGCTTGAGAGCCGTTGAACACCACGCGAAGCTTGGTGGTGAGCGAATCTTCCTTAAAAATGCCATGGTGTGGTAAATAATAAGAAGCACCTGTATGATCTGAAATGGATGGAGACATGTGAACTAACTTCAGATATTCACTCATAAATGACGCATATCGGTTATCAAGGTCAGAGTTGCTCTGAAGACGTCGCTCCAAAGCTAAAAAACGCCTTTGTGCGGTGACAAAACTGTCGCCTAACACTTTTGGGGGTTGTTTAAACGGAAGAGAGACTACAAACCTACCCTCTGGTGTGCGATTTGTATTTTCAATGAAGTGAAGCTCGCAAACATTCTCCTCTGATGAGAGGACCTTGTCGGTGGGATAACCTTCAAGCTCCCAAAATCGAGTTAATTGATCTGTGGTGTTGGAAATGCTTAAATGACATTGGACTTGATTCGATAAATTAGCATTAATTGCTCCTGATAATACCCAACCAAATCTAGTTTTCTGTAGAATTGGGAGGTTAGGGCCTAGGCGTACTTGCCCTAGACAAAAAATTTCTAAAAAGGCGGGGGAGCCAATCAATATATCAATTTTTCCTGGTTGATCAAAGATGGATCAGATAAGCGAATGTTATCTGGCACCTTGAACTTAGAAGAATCCATGCGAAACGAAGGAATGTTTCCAGTGATTTCGTCTAGCACGAGACACGTTAAATGAATCTTGTAAGAAGAATAATGCGAACATAATTCCAACTTACATTGAGAGCGAATATGTGAAAGATAACCACTCAATCCTGCTACAGAAATGTTAACGTCTTGAGTAGCAAGTCCTAACTTTTCGCACAAGTCAGAAGGAACGAAATTAGATTGGCTTCCAGAGTCCAGCAATAAACGAACAGAGTAAGCATTACCACAAGAATCAAGGATCTTGCAATTAGCCGTTGGAAGAAAAACCTTAACGGTATTTGAGCAAAACGCTGCTACCCTGGGGGTTTGTGCAACAGAAGTTTGTGGAGTAGAAACCACTGGCTTCGGTTGCACTGATTGCGCTGGTGTAGAGGAATCAATATGCAAAGTTGAATGGTGTTTAAGCTTGCACCATCTGCAAGTGAACCTTGACGAGCAATGGGGGCAACATATGACCCTTGCCTAAACAGTTAAAACACAGTTTTAACTCCTTTACTTTGGCTGCCCTGTCCTTAGGGCTTAACCTGATAAAGGCTTCGCACTTGGAAAGATAGTGATCCGCTTTGCATATAATTTGAAGGATGTAGTTAAATATGATTTACTACAATACATATTCTGCTACTACTATATTTAATTTGATTACCATATTAGCCTTGATTGATACGTCAGATCACGTCACCAAATGTTAGGGAGATGTCGTCTTGTCGTGGATTTAATAAGATTTGGCAAACTTGCTGGATTTGAAAGAATAAGGGGGTCACCAGAACCTTGGAATGAAGTTGGCTTCTCAGTAGATTAGCTAAAACAAGCTTCCTCGATTCGAATAAGAGTGAGCTTTTATGGTATAACTTAATTATGTGTAGCACTGATTAAAAACTGATATACATGACTCGATTGAATTAATTGAATATTTACAATTTCATTATGAACAATTGACATCTTACTACGTTGAAGGTTGCAGAAGAAGTGATTTTGAGAAATATCATTCGTAGAAAAAACAATCCTACGTTTGCACGCTGCGGTATTACGTAAACCATTCAAATAAGGTTACATTGTATACAGCATTAACTAGCCAATCTTAAGAGAGTAAATCGATTAATTATACAATCTTAAAATCCCTAACACTAACTTATCATTAAATTTCCTCGATTTTACTTGGCAAACTAACCTTAATAAGAACGAATGTGTTTCCTTGGGAATTGCAAACAAAATTTCTCTTCCTGAAGAACAAATTGTCTTATTAAATAAAACTATAGATTCCGTCAATATCTACCTCAGAATTAGGTTGTGTAATGACCCTTTCGCATGAAATCTTAACTACTGATTCTAAACCTTCTGTTCGCGCCGCTCTCAGTTTAAAACAAATACTCGCGAAGGGACCCGATAATATCGTGCCTCTACTGACTGTTGTACGGGACGTGGGCGAGGATACAACCAACTTAGTTGCACTCTTTCAAATCCTCTTATTATTTTCCTCATTCTTACCCTATCCAACCCCTTATGTAATACGAGTAGGGTAAAATCAAGAATCCTGGAACCTCATTTCCCCCAGAATCCCTCATTTCCCCACACATCTGGACCAATTTACATGTAAATTCCCATAAGGGGGAAATGAGGAGAATCCCTCATTTCCCCACACATCTGGACCAAAAAGTTTTCTTCGACTAACCATTTTTCATCTTTCGAGATAAATGAGCATCCACATCTGAACCAAATAGTTTTCTTTGTCTAGCCATTGCATCTTTCGAGATAAACCTATCTTGTTTGGTATCAATTAACATTAGATTTTTCTCAGCTACCCGAATCTCTAGGAATTTTTAAGATATCATCACCCCCAAGGCAGCTACCCCATTTTTAAGATTTCTTACCTGTAGTGACTTTTGAGCGTTCTTATAAATTTTTTTAGTCATGCGATACATTAAACTAGCTTAGAATTTTACGCAGAATTCGAATCTGTAAACAGATTTGAAATCGGACCACGCCCTGCAAAGTTATACCCCTTTAAAATCCGGAACCTCTAAATTTTGCTCTTTGCTCTATAAGCAAACCTAACAAATAGTTTTCTTCGTCTAGCCATTGCATCTTTCGAGATAATCCTACCTTGTTTGGTATCAATTAATATTAGAATTTTCTCAGCTACCCAAATTTCTAGGAATTTTTTAGATTGCATCACCCCCAAGAGAGCTACCCCAATTTTAAGATTTTTTACCTGTAGCGACTTTTGAGCGTTCTTATAAATTTTTTTATACATGCGATACATCTTTTTAGTCTAGAATTTTACGCAAAATTCGAATCTGCAAACAGATTTGAAATCGGACCACGCCCTGCAAAATTACACACATACCCTCTGCGAGATAAATCTTTCTCCACATTTCCACACACGAGATAAACCTACCTTGTTTGGTATCAATTAATATTAGAATTTTCTCAGCTACCCGAATCTTTAGGAATTTTTTAGATTGCGCCATCCCCAAGGGAGCTACCCCAATTTTAAGATTTCTTACCTGTAGCGACCTTTGAGCGTTCTTATAAATTTTTTATACATGCAATACATCTTGTTAGTCTAAAATTTTATGTAGAATCCGAATCTGCAAACAGATTTAAAATAGGACCACCTCCTACCATTTTACACACACCCTCTAAATTATAAATTTCCTGCAGCTTATACCTAAAAGAAAATCTAAAAACCATTCTTAAAACTTTTTATTACAAACAATTTTTAATAATACAGTTTAAATTTTGTAAACCACATTTCTAAATCCATATCCACAATTTTTATTTTTAACCTAGAACTTCTCATATCGGCTCATACTTATTAATATTTATTTCTAAATAGAGCACTTTTTCCAAAGATCAACCGGACTCACATGCTTCAAATTCCTCTGATTTTGTTCGCATGGTTTCGCTTAAGACCTCGTACATATTTTCCAGATTACTAGAAGACGTTATAACCACATTTTTTGTGTTAAAGGATTTCACATCGGACTTCTCTTCCCCCATTTTGGTGTAAACGCCGTAGAGTTCGCAGTAGACTTTTATTGCTGTATGTTGTATTCTTTTTTCATTTATTAATTGAATAAATCGCTCTTTCTGCTTCCAAAGAAACTCGGGCACCCAATCGTCGACACTGGCGTTCTTTATGCGATAGCTAGCCATACGGTTGTTAAACGCTGTACTAACCATTTCTACACCATCGTCGCTAGTAGCGGTAACTGATGCATTTTTATGTGTGTTGCTCCTTAAGTGTGCGGCATACGTAGTCTTTTCCATTTCGAAATCGCATACTTTACACATAATTCGTGGTTGTTTCGTACAAGGCCCTTTAAAAGCTAGCAGGGCTGAACGTTTACGGCTTAATGACATACCGTGCTGTTTTTCCTTGTGTCGCTGTAAGTTGCTCATTATCGTAAAAGCGATACCGCAAGACCCACAGTTAAAGAACTTTGCTGCGGACGGGTGTATAAGCTTAACCGTGGACGATGTTACGCCACTACATTTCTTCTGGTGCCGTTTGAGAGCATTTTTCCAGGTATAGGAAGCACCGCAAGAGTTGCACTTAAAAAACGTTTGCAGATACCATTTTAGTACAAAACAAAATCCGCACTATAAGACTTGACTTGTAAGCGAACTAACTTATAACTAAAGAGTTTACTCTTGCGCACCTGCTTTATGTACCCTATAGAATGCAAACCGAAGGTTTCGAAGACACCGAACGAAGTTGAGGATTCATCGGGGAACTAAATGGCATCATAATCCTCGCTGCTCGTCCAATACATTTAGCGCCAATGCATGCACCTGGTTCGCTTCGTCGATGGTGCGAATGCCGTTAGTAGAAACACCGGAAAACGTCTTCCATGTTATACGGATCGCGTGCATATTAAAAATCCAAAAGGGTGATAGCACACGCACACAAATTGTGTGCAAGTCGTGCTGTAGAAGCTGCAGTGCTACTATAACCAAAAACGCTTTAAACCATTACTAAGAAAATACCAACTTGCTGTCTACAGGATACTTACTAATAAAGTAATTTAATTTTAAATAGCTTCTACGTCATATTTTAGGTAGGCTTGAATATTTTCCAAATGAATCACCAAGCGAAAGTATATGCTTAGCAGTATTAAAATTAACCATTAATTTCCCATTTTTACGACCATAGTTAATTATAGATTAAAATTTAATTTGTGCACGTACGAGCTTCTCGTAAACTAACATATTTTATAGCAACAATGCGCTGTATAATACATGCATACCCCTTCTCTGCGCTACTGCTATTCTTGTAATTGCTAGAAAAAGTCACTCTCTTTTTTATTGTTAGGACCGATGCAAAGCACCATTTTTTTTATACTTTCTATAGCACATCGCGCACTTTTTCGTTAATAGGTTAGGCCAGCGCCGCGGCGCTGACCTAACCTAATAATTTTTCCTTTTATCTAACCTAGGTCCACACTTGGGTTTTTAATGGAAAAACTCATTAAAAAGCAATTAGTGCTAATGGGTTTTTAATGAGAAAACTCATTAAAAAGCAATTCGGTCATATGGTCATGCGGTCATATGGTCACGTGGTCATGTGGTCATATGGTCATGTGGTCATATGGTCATATGGTCATGTGGTCATATGGTCATGTGGTCATATGGTCATATGGTCATGTGGTCATGTGGTCATATGGTCATGTGGTCATGTGGTCATATGGTCATGTGGTCATATGGTCATATGGTCATATGGTCATGTGGTCATGTGGTCATATGGTCATGTGGTCATATGGTCATATGGTCATGTGGTCATGTGGTCATATGGTCATATGGTCATATGGTCATGTGGTCATGTGGTCATATGGTCATGTGGTCATGTGAGCAGGGAGATTAAATTTGGTATATAAGGAACCTACATATATCCGGACATATGTTGATGCGCAACCCTGCCGACCTAGGTCGGATAACAAAACATTTCCTAAACCAGAGAATGTAAGCGATATGGCGGTGTCCGACATATTCGACTATTTTCGGTAATTTACGCCCCACTCTGTAGGATACATAAGGGAACAAATTTTCGTATTCAATTTAGTATTTGACGGTAGCTAGAACGGTAAACATGAGCGTCTCCAAGGTGATTAACGTTTCTCAACTTCTTGGGAATAAAGTGAAACCGACAAATGAGCGATTTGGATTATAGCTGTTGGCAGAAAATATGTGCAACAATAATCTGGTGACAGATATTGGTAATATTTGTTATGTCGAAGGCGAAAAGATGCTGACTGGTGGACTACACACACCAATTACAGAACCATTTTGTGACAATATAATGTTGGTTAAAATTTGCGACCTTTCTGACACCGAACAAGCATCTGCAAACAAACGGATGTTTATCCTAAAAAAGAAATTTGTGGTGCATTTAACAGCTATCTACGAAGAAAGTTCAACCGATTTGTTTCCGCTAGGCATGGTGTTAAAGCTAAGCTTCCGTTTTCTCTGGAAAGCAGTAACAAGATAGGCCAGAGAGTAAAAGAAATTATCGGAAAAGAAGACCTCGAATGCATTAATAAAAAATTCCAAAATCCTATATGTGTTCCATACAAAGTGGAACTAGCAGATGTTAAGTTGGAAACTTTATTGGAGGAACTACCAGATATATTAGACGAAGTCGAAAAAGATTATTTCTATCTTTTTGACATGGATGTAACCCAAGATTTTGCAGGCATATTTAGCAAGATGGAGATGTGTAATTATTTAACTACAAAGCATAACTTTTGCTATAAGGGAGAATACGAAGAAAAGTGTAATATTATAGTTGACAACGATAAAACTGCGGGGATTGATTGTTTAACATGGCTAACAACCAATGCAAGAATTAAGATTTACAACAAATTTGTGTGCCAGATAACAAGTCCTGGTGTTAATAAACAACTTGGCAATCATATACTAGATTTTTTACGTTGTCCAGATGTACGTTTAAGGAAACATTTGCGTCTACTTTGGCCAAAGAACATGGTATTACGCGATTGGAAGCGACAATATACAACTGAGCAATTGGAAGCTATGTCAGTGCGGAACGGTGTATAAACCCTTAAAAGACTGTTTAACCTTATTGGAAGATAGTAAGTTATACTTCCTAAAGGCGCCAATGTACTCGGTACCACTTACCAAAATGTGGAGTAAGCTATCGGACAAGCTACAAAATAGCTGCTGTTTAGTGTATAATAACCTGCTACAGTACGTGTATTGGGGAATGGCAATACAAAGAAATTGGCAGGCTTGCAAATTAAGTTGTCCAAAACCAGAGGAAAAGGAAAATTGATAAAGTATGTGCTTTCGGCTTTTAGTTTTAACTATTTACCTGTAAATTATTTGGAGATAGTAGAGGAAGATGTCCAAGATAAAATAAAAATCTTACACAAGTGCTATATTAAAGCAGGTAGTACATATTTTACACAATCTGCAACACCATATTCTACAATTCCAAAAGAAATAGTAATTTCGGACTTGGGATTGATAGATACGCCTAACATTCGTCCAGAGGTTGTACGACAACGCGTAAATATTGGTAGTAAACTCTATCCGTTTACGCTAAAGGAAATTGCCCCATTATGTATACCATACGCTGTAAGTGGAAGGAAAAGACAACTGGAATTAGAGGAAATGGATGCAAAAGGCGAAAATTGACTACATGGAAAACACTGCGACAATACGCGATCAATACAAAGATGTGTTAGACAAAGAACATCTTATTAGAGAAAATGAGGAAGAATTAAAAGATTATTTTATGTGCCTATGGACTGACTTAGATACATCTGGTTTCTACAAGTTGTATGCATTTGTGGTTAGTAAAAAGACTCTTTAGTTATGTAGGCGTCCTTGCGGAAAAGGATGGTACTAAATCCGTATATTTTTAAAAGGTTATTCTAAAACGTATTTATCAAAATGGCAGATAACAAAGACGAACTAAGGAATGCGGGTTTCGTAATCTTTGCGTACACCACACGCAAAGGGGTCCGTTAAACATTGTATATTTGCCTAGTAAAGAACCTTTGGATCATTTAAAACCGAGGGTCTTACAACCTATAACAACCATATATTCCCAAAAGTGGTGGGCATGCAACTACGCAACAGTGCGTGGGAGAATAAGGATTCTCCAATACCGACAAGAAGAAGTCGATCAAGCTAACAAGATACGTATGCAGGATATAGTGGAAAGCTGTGATTAAAAGATTGTCACAAGCTGCAAGAATTACACGAAGGAATGGATCTGGTTGTCGGCGGAATCAAAGACTTTAAATATAGAGGCAAACTTCGGTACATTTTACAATTCGAAAACCTAGACGGTCTTTATGTATCAAACTATTGGTTAGAAAAGGAGATAGAAGACTTGGGTGTCGATTTAAATTTTAAGCTGCGAATAAAATTAGATAAAATTAAAACCACTGCAAACAAACATAAAGAAAGGACTGTCTTCTGTGTATAACTTTGTATTAAAATTAAGTTTAAATGGGCCCATGCTTGGCATTACATTTTTTTAGATTTTGGTATGTGTAATGTCAGAATAACATTTTATAATAGTATTACATTGTTCTTTATTTATAAAAGGCTGTGACGTTACCCCGAAATAGCAGTCGCACAGAGAGGGTGCGCATGGGCAGCGCGCATGGGCAGGGTGGTACGCGCAGGGCGCGCATGGGCAGGGTGCGCGCGCAGGGTGCGCATGGTTGGGATGTGTCTGGGCGTACACGAGGGAAGCGGATGTTAACAGTCACCAAGCATCCAATTCTTTATTTGGATGGTATCGAGTACTTGCCTGCGTATGTACCCGGAGTAAAAGAATACGATTTGCATACGCAGTTTATTAATAAAATTAGTTTATCGAGGGGAAGATGACAAAAGGTACATCATTCCTAATAGTACAACAATCTACGCATGGGGGTGTAAAGATATAAGATAGTTGTTTATATTTGTATATATTAGTTTTAAGATTCCATAATTTTTAAGTTCTTCTCCCACCTTCCAAATCCTTCCGGCTTCTATCCTGGTTGACAGAGTATACGTGTTATCGCCACGTGGTATTCGCGGGACACGGAGGTTTTAGATTTCTCGGGAGATGGTTGGCTAAGGCATATGTCTTGGTTAGCGAAAAAGGTTTTAAAGATGGAGTTAAATAAAGATGGGTAAAAATTAGTCTTTAAAACGCATAACTTTGTATGGGGTGGTCCTATTTAAAATCTGTTTACAGATTTGGGGTCCCTAGAAAAATTTAATATTAGTTGATACCTAGCAAAATATATTTATCTTAAAAGAGTGACTACCCCCGTATAATAAATACAATATAACACTTGTCAACAAAAAGTTGTAGGGAAAATTAAAGACGTATTTAATGGGGATCCAGTATTAGAATTTGTTGGTAGTAATGTTAAGTCCTACTGTATTGTAGGCGAGAAAGATACGATTAAAAAGATTAAAGGGGTCTCACGAAGTGTAGTTAAGTAAAACCGAGGGTCTTACAACCTATAACGAGCATATACTCCAAAAGGGGTAGGCATGCAACTACGCAGCAGTGCGCGGGAGAATAAGAATTCTCCAATAAGAAATTAAAGTTTCCATGTACGTAGCACCAGTCATTGGGTAATGGTCGAAATGTGAGACCTATAAAGGCGATTATTAATTGTGGTTTAGAAAGATAGTAGTTTTCGTGGACTAAATAAAATAGCTTAGACTGGTTAATGTATATGGTTACATACTCTCGTACACATCCACAAACATCTGTTTACGTCCACAATGGTGATACCGGTGGTTTTTGTTTAACAAATAGTAGGAAAGATACGTCAGGTGTTAGTGCGTGGAAGCCCATAGGATCGTTGGAATCAAAAAGAACGGTGCGTATGGTGGCTCCCCGTTAGAATAATCGTAAGTGGTTAATCGCTCGTATTAGATGTTTAAATAAGCGAAAGTGTAAAGGCCTACATAAACAAAAATTAATTAACCGACAAAAAAGTGCGCGATGTGCTACACTTATAGAAAAAGTATGGAATGGTGCTTTTTGGCGGTCCTAGCAGTAAAAAGGGCGACTGACTTTTCCAAAGCAACTACAAGAATAGCAGTAGCGCAGAGAAGGGATATGCATGTATTATACAGTTGCTGCAAAATATGTTAGTTTACGCGTAGCTCGGATGTGTAATTGATCACGACTTAAAGATCCCTCGGAGGTTTAAAAATTCTCGGCCTATTGTCGTTTGAAAAATGTTTGGAAATTTATCAGAACGGGAGCGAGTCGAAGTTTAAGTTAGATGGATGATTGACCGAGTTTTTCTACCTTTACGAGGGAATTGGAAGTTGACAGACATCGAGCATTGAATTCTCTATTTGGACGATATCAAGTACTTACCGGTTCTAGAAATCATTACGTGCGGCCGACCGCTATGCGAAAGTGTAAAAGCCTACAGAAGCAAAATTTAATTATCAGACGAAAAAGTGCGCGATGTGCTATAGAAAGTATAAAAAATGGTGCTTTGCATCGGTCCTAACAATAAAAAGAGAGTGACTTTTCTAGCAATTACAAGAATAGCAGTAGCGCAGAGAAGGGGTATGCATGTATTATACAGCGCATTGTTGCTATAAAATATGTTAGTTTACGAGAAGCTCGAACGTGCACAAATTAAATTTTAATCTATAATTAACTATGGTCGTAAAATGGGAAATTAATGGTTAATTTTAATACTGCTAGCATATACTTTCGCTTGGTGATTCATTTGGAAAATATTCAAGCCTACCTAAAATATGACGTAGAAGCTATTTAAAATTAAATTACTTTATTAGTAAGTATCCTGTAGACAGCAAGTTGGTATTTTCTTAGTAATGGTTTAAAGTGTTTTTGGTTATAGTAGCACTGCAGCTTCTACAGCACGACTTGCACACAATTTGTGTGCGTGTGCTATCACCCTTTTGGATTTTTAATATGCACGCGATCCGTATAACATGGAAGACGTTTTCCGGTGTTTCTACTAACGGCATTCGCACCATCGACGAAGCAAACCAGGTGCATGCATTGGCGCTAAATGTATTGGACGAGCAGCGAGGATTATGATGTCATTTAGTTCCCCGATGAATCCTCAACTTCGTTCGGGTGTCTTCGGAAACCTTCGGTTTGCATTCTATAGGGTACATAAAGCAGGTGCGCAAGAGTAAACTCTTTAGTTATAAGTTAGTTCGCTTACAAGTCAAGTCTTATAGTGCGGATTTTGTTTTGTACTAAAATGGTATCTGCAAACGTTTTTTAAGTGCAACTCTTGCGGTGCTTCCTATACCTGGAAAAATGCTCAAACGGCACCAGAAGAAATGTCGTGGCGTAACATCGTCCACGGTTAAGCTTATACACCCGTCCGCAGCAAAGTTCTTTAACTGTGGGTCTTGCGGTATCGCTTTTTACGATAATGGGTAACTTACAGCGACACAAGGAAAAACAGCACGGTATGTCATTAAGCCGTAAACGTTCAGCTCCGCCAGCTGTTAAAGGGCCTTGTACGAAACAACCACGAATTATGTGTAAAGCATGCGATTTCGAAATGGAAAAGACTACGTATGCCGCACACTTAAGGAGCAACAGACATAAAAATGCATCAGTTACCGCTACTAGCGACGATGGTGTAGAAATGGTTAGTACAGCGTTTAACAACCGTATGGCTAGCTATCGCATAAAGAACGCCAGTGTCGACGATTGGGTGCCCGAGTTTCTTTGGAAGCAGAAAGAGCGATTTATTCGATTAATAAATGAAAAAAGAATACAACATACAGCAATAAAAGTCTACTGCGAACTCTACGGCGTTTACACCAAAATGGGGGAAGAGAAGTCCGATGTGAAATCCTTTAACACAAAAAATGTGGTTATAACGTCTTCTAGTAATCTGGAAAATATGTACGAGGTCTTAAGCGAAACCATGCGAACAAAATCAGAGGAATTTGAAGCATGTGAGTCCGGTTGGTCTTTGGAAAAAGTGCTCTATTTAGAAATAAATATTAATAAGTATGAGCCGATATGAGAAGTTCTAGGTTAAAAATAAAAATTGTGGATATGTATTTAGAAATGTGGTTTACAAAATTTAAACTGTATTATTAAAAATTGTTTGTAATAAAAAGTTTTAAGAATGGTTTTTAGATTTTCTTTTAGGTATAAGCTGCAGGAAATTTATAATTCAGAGGGTGTGTGTAAAATGGTAAGAGGTGGTCCTATTTTAAATCTGTTTGCAGATTCGGATTCTACATAAAATTTTAGACTAACAAGATGTATTGCATGTATAAAAAATTTATAAGAACGCTCAAAGGTCGCTACAGGTAAGAAATCTTAAAATTGGGGTAGCTCCCTTGGGGATGGCGCAATCTAAAAAATTCATAAAAATTCGGGTAGCTGAGAAAATTCTAATATTAATTGATACCAAACAAGGTAGGTTTATCTCGTGTGTGGAAATGTGGAGAAAGATTTATCTCGCAGAGGGTATGTGTAATTTTGCAGGGCGTGGTCCGATTTCAAATCTGTTTGCAGATTCGAATTTTGCGTAAAATTCTAGACTAAAAGATGTATCGCATGTATAAAAAATTTATAAGAACGCTCAAAAGTCGCTACAGGTAAAAATCTTAAAATTGGGGTAGCTCTCTTGGGGTGATGCAATCTAAAAATTCCTAGAAATTTGGGTAGCTGAGAAAATTCTAATATTAATTGATACCAAACAAGGTAGGATTATCTCGAAAGATGCAATAGCTAGACGAAGAAAACTATTTGTTAGGTTTGCTTATAGAGCAAAGAGCAAAATTTAGAGGTTCCGGATTTTAAAGGGGTATAACTTTGCAGGGCGTGGTCCGATTTCAAATCTGTTTACAGATTCGAATTCTGCGTAAAATTCTAAGCTAGTTTAATGTATCGCATGACTAAAAAAATTTATAAGAACGCTCAAAAGTCACTACAGGTAAGAAATCTTAAAAATGGGGTAGCTGCCTTGGGGGTGATGATATCTTAAAAATTCCTAGAGATTCGGGTAGCTGAGAAAAATCTAATGTTAATTGATACCAAACAAGATAGGTTTATCTCGAAAGATGCAATGGCTAGACAAAGAAAACTATTTGGTTCAGATGTGGGAGGAAATGTGGATGCTCATTTATCTCGAAAGATGAAAAATGGTTAGTCGAAGAAAACTTTTTGGTCCAGATGTGTGGGGAAATGAGGGATTCTCCTCATTTCCCCCTTATGGGAATTTACATGTAAATTGGTCCAGATGTGTGGGGAAATAAGGGATTCTGGGGGAAATGAGGTTCCAGGATTCTTGATTTTACCCTACTAATACGGATTAGTGTTATACACTGACAATGCCGATCTACCAGTTCCAGTGATGCATCCAACGCTCTAGCTAGAACAACAAGTGCGACAGATTTGGTGAGTGACTTTTACCGTAAACATAAATTGCATTTATTTTCCTCTACCTCTAACCCTCAAAAAATTACAGTCCAATAATTATTATACAAATTTTGGTCCATACGACCCGGTTAATAATTTGCCACTCTCGTGATTTTACCACGTAAATTTATGCACGGTCAAGAAAGTTACGAAACACTTATCATTCTCTCTCACTCACACTTTAATAGTTTAAATGGAACGATTGGCACGTCGGTGATAATATTTGATAAAGTTTCAAAACCACTAATTTCTATTCAACATTTGTCGAATATTGCTATCAGTTCAAAACGGAACATATGCCGATTGGTTCATCGCTTTGTTCACCTTTAATTTATATTATAATTTAATCATCTCAAGTTTATTGCAATAAAATAAACAAAACCTCACTTTCGGTTTGGTTGTAAACAAAAGATTTTATTATGGCCGAAACTGCTTTATTGTACTCGCAACTTACTTCAATAGCGGACTACGCAAAAACGGCTACTTTAGCTCGTTTACCCTCTTTTCTAACAAAATTACAACGAATGGAAGCAATAGAAACTAAATTTGATGAGCTTCAAAATCAAGTTTTAGTATTTAATTTTAAGGTCAAAGAACCTAAAAGAAGGTAAAAGATTTTCAATCTTCGTTTAACGATATGATTGATTTCATTCGCGCTCGCTATATTGAAATAAAGGGAAAATTAACACAGGAGCAAGCTACTGAGGCTACAGCCGGCCCGGTAACTGCGTCTATGGGTTTAAATTATTTAAAACCTCTTGATATTACTCCATTTTCAGGACTCATAGAAGACTGGGTACCATTTATTACTCTTTTTCGAAAGTTAGTTCATAATAATGAAAACGTTCCTGTCCCTCACAAGTATTTGTATCTTCGCAATTTTGTTAAGGACGAAGCCTTAGCTCTTATACCTGATCTTTCTCTCGATCCTGAGTTATACAGCCAGGCATATGAAAAGCTGGAAACTCGTTATGATTCACCTCGCAGGCTTACCAGCTACTACTTAAATAAGATTTTGCAATATAAACATACCGGTTCTCTTACGCAATTTATAAACCTCCATTTCAGTGCAGTGAGTACACTGAAAACTATTTCCAAAGGTCGATTTTTTGTTATTCAATATCAGTTATCGCAATTTGAATTTCTAGACCCAAAATGCGTTCGACATGCATGTTGGATCCGAAATACCTACGTGCTCTAAATTATTTGAGTTTTTAACACTGCAAAGCCAAACTCTAGAACTTCATGCAGACTTAAAAACCGAAAAAACTGAAACTTCAGTTACTCGTTTTAGGTCCAACCCGCACAAATCTTTTTTAATAAAAAAATTCTAACGCTACAGTGTTAGATCACACAAATAATTCTTGTCCCCATTGTAATGGGAACCACAAAATATACGGCTGCACTTCTTTTAAAAATTTAAATGTTGACGAACGTTATTTGACTATCAAGAAATTATTTCGTTGTGTAAAGTGCTTGGGAAATCATACGAGAGGATGTAAATCTCGAGGTAAATGTAACACTTGTGCCTCTAGTTGGCATCATTCTTTACTACACAAACCGCATAATAGAAACATGATCGCTCAATCACCCCAAACTACAGTAGTTAATACCCCTGAAATCGCAAACTCTCAAGAAGTCGTATCTACATGTAATGTTTCACATACTCTCGGTAATCATGTGATACTATTAGGTACATTACAAGTTAAAATATTAGATGCACATGTTAACCTACAGCCCGCACGTTGTGTCTTAGACACAGGGTCTCAAATAAATGCTATATCCGTTTTATGTGCAGAAAGACTAGGTCTTCAACGTAGTCGTGATCCTAAACAAATTTCAGGTCTTTCCGATGTTCCAATCAACTCTAAAGGTATAGTTCATTGCATAACTTATTCTAAACATTCTCTGGCACAACTTCGTTTTCAAGCTTTCATATTTCCAAGAATCACTGGAAATGTTCCAGGTTGTTCCGTACCTCAAACAACTTACGAGAAATTTTGTAATTTAGCCCTTGCTGATGATGATTTCCATCGATCTGCACCGGTAAATATTTTATTAGGCGCAGATGTATGTTCACAAATTTTATTTTGTAACAATTCTCAAATTACTCAGGGAAAACCGCTTGCAGTATCCACTAATTTCGGTTACGTGCTCATGGGTCAAGTTTTAACGATAGAAGATGTTTTCTCATGTGCTTCTTTATTTACCACTTCTTTAAATTTAGATCATGAATTACGCAAATTTTGAGAAATTGAAGAATTTCCAGAATCCTCAAGTTTTAGTCCTGAAGATATTTATTGCGAACAACATTTTCTAGACACAGTAAAGCGCGACGAAATGGGTCGCTATATAATTTCACTACCATTTATTCAAAATGCTACCTCTCTCGGTAGCAATCGCCGTGTTGCTTTTAAAAGTTATCTCAATTTAGAATCTCGTTTGAATCGCAATCCTGATAAGAAAATCGTATATAATAGCTTCCTTCAGAAATATTTGTCTTTAGGACATATGAATATTGCCGAAACTTCCTCATCGTATGTATTACCTCATCACGCTGTTCACAAACTTACGAGCAGCACAACTAAACTCCGTGTTGTATTTAACGGATCCGCCCCTGATGATTCTGGGGTCTCCTTGAATGAACGTTTATATGCAGGCCCTAAATTACAAAAGGGATTGCCTAAAATAATATTTGCATTTCGTTCACATGCTATTGCAGTATGTACCGATATTCGAATGACGTACCGTCAAGTTTTGGTAGATCAAAGGGATTGCAAATTTCAACACATATTTTGGCGTCCATCCTCCGAGTCATCTGTGCGCGAGTATGAGCTCAAGACCCTTACTTATGGTCTTACACCTTCGTCTTTTATTGCGCAGCGTGTTCTTCAGCAGTTGGTGATAGATGAAGGAACTCTTACTCTATGGCATCTCGTGCTATATTGAACCATACATATATGGACGACATAATTTCTGGCGCAGACTCTATTGAAGCCGCCTAGCAACTTCAAACTGAACTAAAAACCTCTTATCTCTGGGTCAATTTCAACTTCGTAAATGGTCTAGCAACTCGACTGAAGTTCTCAAAGATTTTGACAAAACTGATTTAGAAACCTCATTAATTTTCTCTACTAATGTTAGTGGTATAAAAATTTTGGGATTAGTATGGAACCCTGCTCTAGATATATTCCACTATCACACCCTTCCTTTCGAAGGACCTTTTACTAAACAAAATGTTCTTTCATATATGGCACGTATCTTTGATCCACTAGGATGGTTATCACCTGTTATTTTTGTAGTTAAATGTTTTCTACAACGGCTTTGGTTGCAGCATCTCGACTGGGATGACACCCCGGATGATACTGGGTGTTGTGAATGGAAAAGCTTGTGTAATCAATTTTCTATTCTGTCTCAAATTGAAATTCCGCGAAGATTATCCCAACCTAATGCTACTTACCATCTGCTAGGGTTTTGTGACGCTAGCGAAAAGGGGTATAGCGCATGCGTCTATCTACATTTATCTTGTGGAACCTATATTTCATGCAATTTATTGCAGGCCAAAAGCAAGGTTGCACCTCTAATATCTCTTACCATACCTTGCTTAGAGCTCTCTGCCGCTCTGTTGCTCTCTCAACTTATTTACTCAATCACCTCAAATCCATTTGATTATCCTTTAGAAGGGATAAAATTATACTCTGACTCTCAAGTTGTTTTGATTTGGCTAAAAACCTCTACGCATTTACTTAATAGTTTGGTGGCAAATCGGGTTAACCGCATACTCAAACACACTAATTTGTCACAATGGAACCACATTCAGGGTACTTTTAACCCAGCTGACATTTCATCTCGCGGTCTATCCCCCTCACAACTAATTCGATTACGATTTATTTTCTTTTGCTAATGGAAATAATCCGTCCCTGCCTATTGAACAAATTCCTGAAATAAAACTCTCCGCTACTATGTTGGCAACCGCTACATGTGATTTTTCTGAATTCATCAGTACATTTTCCTCTCCCAGCAGGCTCTAATATAGTCTGGCATATATATATACCGCTTCATTAATAATTGCCGACATTCTCAAAAGAAATTACTCGTTCCAGTTTCTGTAGATGAACTGCAATCTGCTTTAGAAGCATGTGTTAAACTCGTTCAACAGCAATACTTCAGCTCTGAAATTAAATTATTAAAAAATAATCAACCCTTACCTCGGTACTTGCTTAAATTATCTCCGTTTCTCGACCCCCATGGTCTTGTTAGGGTGGGCGGTCGCCTTCGACATTCTTTACTGGCTTATAGAAGTAAACATCCTTTGTTATTACCCAAAGTCGGCCCATTTATCACTTCTTATATGTGATCATTATCACCTGTTATCTTTACACTCTGGCCCCTCTACGACACAAGCTCTCATTTCCAGACAATATTGGATTATGGGTTTTAGATCCTTGGTAAGGCAACGCATTCACAAATGTGTACCTTGCTTTCGTTTAAATGCGAAACCTCCTCAACCTATAATGGCAGATTTGCCTCCCGCTCGCGTACGTATAACCCGAGCATTTACTCATGTCGGTGTTGACTTTGCGGGTCCTTTTCCGATAAAATCTTCCCCTCGTCGTAATGCAGCTATTTTCAAAGCTTACTTATGTATTTATATTTGTTTATCCACAAAAGCTGTTCACTTAGAGCTTGTATCCAAACTTTCCACCGATGCATTTATGGCATGTTTCACCCGCTTCGTTTCTCGCCGCGGTCTACCTCACTCTGTTTATTCCGATTGTGGCAGAAATTTCTTAGAAGCGTCATGTTTAATACAAGAAGGAATTCAATTTTTAAAGGACCACCAGGAAGAGTTATTGTCTGCCCTTGCCTCTCATCAAGTTAGATGGATTTTTAACCCTCCTCATGCCCCAAATTTTGGAGGCATGTGGGAGTCGGGGGTAAAGTCGGCGAAACTGCTTTTGACACATACGCTCGGAAAGCAACCTCAAAGTTTCGAGAAACTTGCTACAATGTTTACTCGCATAGAAGCTGTTCTCAATAGTCGGCCTTTATGCCTCCCTTCTTCGGATCCGAATGACGAAATTGATTATCTCACTCCTGGCCATTTTTTAATTGGGGGTCCAATTTTAAGTCTCCCCAAGGTAATATTAGATAAATTTCTTGACTTGCGGTCCCGTTGGCACCGTCTTTGCCAGTTCACGCAAATATTTTGGCGACGCTGGTCAAAGGAGTATTTACACACTCTCACTCAACGAAATAGATGGAATCGTCATTCAAATAATTTAAATGTCGGAGACTTAGTTTATATAACTGGAATTAAAACCACCCCTTTAGCTTGGCCTCTTGGCCGGGTTATAAAATTATTTCCAAGCCGTGACGGCATCGTGCGCGTGGCTTCTATTAAAACCACTAGCGGCACTTTTATTCGTCCGGTAAACAAACTCCTCCCTCTCCTTATTTAGTAAATTCTATTTATTTTTTTTTTTAAACTTAATTTTTGTAGTTCTCTCGACTCTCTTGCAACCCGAGTATCGGCGGGATAACCGTTCCCTAGCTGGGAGAAAATGCCCTGCTATTTTCACTCCCACCTGTTATTAAATGTTCTCTCTCTGTTCTTTCGCGTCCATAAAATTTTCCCAATTTTAGGTGGGCGGTATGTTCGCGCCGCTCTCAGTTTAAAACTAATACTCGCGAAGCGACCCGATAATATCGTGCCTCTACTGACTGTTGTACGGGACGTGGGCGAGGATACAACCAACTTAGTTGCACTCTTTCAAATCCTCTTATTATTTTCCTCATTCTTACCCTATCCAACCCCTTATGTAATACGGATTAGTGTTATACACAGACAATGCCGATCTACCAGTTCCAGTGATGCATCCAACGCTCTAGCTAGAACAACAAGTGCAACAGATTTGGTGAGTGACTTTTACCGTAAACATAAATTGCATTTATTTTCCTCTACCTCTAACCCTCAAAAGATTAGAGTCCACTAATTCTTATACACCTTCTAAACAACGTCAATATTCGTTATCCCCCGCTCTACAAAAACATTTATATTCCGAAATTGATAAAATGATTCTCTGGTGTTATTTCTCTAAGTTGTTCCCCGTGGAGTAGTCCAATCCTATTAGTTAAAAAGAAAAACATTATCGTGTTTGTTTTGATGGCCGTAAGTTAAATTTTGTTACAATCTCCGATAGTTTTCCATTACCTCGAACAGACTCTATATTAAGTAGACTTCGTAATGCTAAATATATATTCTCTATAGATCTTAAACAAGCTTTTTACCAAATACCTTTAGAACAAACTTCTCGTCAGAAAACTGCCTTTTTGTTTACCTGGGAAAGGTTTAAATGAATTTAATTTCCTACCGTTTGCTTTATCTAATGCCCCTCAAATACTTCAACGTACCATGGATAGAACATTAGGTCAAATTTTACATCAAGAACGTGCTTCTGTATGCCTTGATGATATCTTAGTCATTTCAAATACCTTTGTAGAACATATCGTAACTTTAAATGAAGTAGCAGATTCCTTAGGCAATGCTGGTTTTAAAATAAATTGGGATAAATGTAACTTTTGCTGTTCATTTCTTTCTTTCTTAGGGTTTATTGTTGACGAAAATGGTTTACGTGCAGACCCTGATAAAGTAAATGCTATTACTATTTTAAAAACCCTAAAAACGTCATTGAAATTAAACGTTTAATCGGAATGATATCTTATTATCGAATTTTTGTACCAAACCTATATACCATCTCTGTTCCTATTACCGCATCAATTAAAAATAAAAAAAAGAACAATCTATCGATTGGACTATTGAAGCACAAAATGCTTTTGATGAAATAAAACGTTTGATTACTTCAGCTCCCATTTTAATTTGCCCTAATTTTGAAGAAACATTCTATATTCAGACTGATGCCTCACTTACTGGCTTATGTGCCATTTTATGTCGAGAAATGGTTTAGAACACCCTATCGCTTATGCAAGTTGTAAATTAACTACAGCTGAACAGAAATATTCAGCTACTGAACGTGAACTTCTTGAAATAATCTTTGGAATTGAAAAATTCAGGGGTTATGTTGAAGGAACTCAATTTATAGTAATTACCATTGTGCTGTTCTTATTTGGTTAAATAATTTAAAACAACCCACTGGACGTGTAGCCAGATGGAGTTTACCTATTTCACAATTTACTTTTACTGTCCGCCATAGACCTGGAAAATTAAATATTATACTCGATGCTCTTTCTCGTGATGCAGTTGCTTTATATCTTCCTAATTTAACTCCCGATACCTGTACTCTGATATGGTATAAAAAGTAACTGAACATTCTGAAAACTATCCTTCCTTCCGCATTATCGAAAATCGTTTATATAAATTCGTTAGTTCCTCTACATTTAAACCTACTAACTTACCTAAATGGAAATTAGTAAACCCTACCTCTAATCTACCTGAAATTCTGGAAAAGTTTTATTATGATCTTACCTCTGCACATTTAGGAGTTACAAAAACGATATCAAGAATTTCGGATTTTTATTATTGGCCTAATCTAAGACAATCCGTTTGCCGATACACTAAGAACTGTAAAACTTTTGGCGCACAAAAGAATTTACAAAAGCTCGTCCCGGTTTAATGGGATACGACTAAAAAGTATCTTATTCATTTCAATTAATTTCTCTCGACTAATTAGGACCCTTTCCTGATCTAGAAAAACTAATCAATACCTACTAGTTGTAACCGATTGGTTTTCTAAATATATCTTCGTTCACCCTCTTTTTAGAGCAACAAGTTTTTCTTATCTTTGGGGTACCTCAAATTATTCTCTGTGACAATGATTCACAATTTCTTTCGAAAGATTTTCAAGATTTCGTAAAAAGTTATAAAGTTCAAAATTTTCTTTAATGCCAGATATTACCCCCAAGTAAACCCAATCAAACGCGAGTTAAGGTTCGGGTCTTGGGAGCTGTCTTTTTAAAAACCAGTTCCAAAACTTCTTAATAAATTTATTTTATTAATACAGGAATGAATTGTGGAATTTTGACAAGTTGATTCAAATTATTCTAAGTTTAAAATTAAATAATAAATGTACTTGTTATCGAATACCCGTTTTCCGTAACGAGATACAAATAGAACCACCTTTAGTGCAAAAGGCCGTAAACAAGGGGTTCCGAGATAGAGCGTGGATTGTAATTAATAAGGGGTGAGGGTGAGAACAGTTTATAGGAGTATAATCATACAAAGGCATAAAAACACTTACTGAAAGTTTCTTGGGCACTTGAGAGGCACTATACACTGTAACTAACGCTTTTGGCCAAGGGTTGAAGGAAAGGAGCGAGACAGGAAAGGAAGAGTCCAATGCCGGATTAGAAGAAGAGAGCGGATTTATTTTTATTAGTTGTGGCTATCACGAGACTTGACGACCGACTGCTTAACTAGCGCGAACCATTCGGACCCGCTCGCGCGGAGAGAGGGAATGCCCCGAACGGGGACAGATATGGCGCGTACATACCGCCCACCTAAAATTAAAAAAAAATTTTACCAAAAAAACGAATTATAATTAGAGCTAGGCATTTCCTCCTAACCGCAGAGTACGGTTAACCCGCCGATACTCGGGTGGGGGAGAAGAAAACAAAGAGAAAGAAAACAACTAAGACTAAAATCGTAAAAAAAATTAAAAATATCCTAACGAAGATTTAAGTATTACTTTTCTAAAGGAAGGGGAAGAATTTTATTCACTGGACGAACGAAGGTACCACGAGAAGTTTTTACTGAAACAACACGAGTAACTCCGTCGCGACCGGGAAATAGCTTTTCGATACGGCCTAGCGGCCATGACAAAGGCGAGGTATTTATTCCTAGGAGAAAAACCATATGACCCACCTTCAAGTCGTTATCCAAGGGACGGTTCCACTTTGTCCGCGGCGTGAGTTTGAGTAAATATTCGTTCGACCACCGGCGCCAGAAAGATTGAGTGATTTGACATAAGCGTTGCCAACGTGAATGTAATTTGATACTCTCGGGAAAAGTGATTTCTGGCAAACTCAGAATCGGACCCCCAATCAGAAAATGACCAAAGGTTAGGTAATCAAGGCTATCAGTAGCGTCCAAGGAGTAGAAAGCTAGAGGTCGGCTATTCAACACGGCTTCGATACGAGCAAATATAGTTGTGAGCTCCTCAAATGTGAGGACCTGTTGACCGATAGTTCGCAGTAATAAGGCTTTTGCGGATTTTACGCAAGCTTCCCAAATGCCACCAAAATTAGGTGCATAGGGGGGGTTAAATTGCCACTTAACTTGAAGAACGGCCATTGCAGAAAATATTTCCTCATGATTTTGACGGAAAAATTCACTGGCTTCCTTCAGCATGCGAGCGGAGCCAATAAAATTTTTGCCACAGTCGGAATAAATGGAATCAGGAGCGCCGCGACGAGAAACAAAACGATTAAAGGATGCAATAAAGGCGTTGGTAGAAAGTTCAGAAACCAGCTCTAAATGCACAGCTCTGGTGCACATGCAAACAAAGGCACATAGATAAGATTTTCGATTAGAAGAATTTCGATTTAACGAGGCTTTTGTTAAAAAGGGGGCAGCAAAATCAATTCCGACGTGAGCAAATGCGCGAGTTAATTGTACACGAGAAGGAGGCAGATCGGACATTATTGGCTGAGGGGGCTTAGCGTTTAATCGAAAACAGGACAAACAATGGTAAATAGTTTGCCGAACTAAAGAGCGCAGACCAAAAATCCAATGAGTTCGTAGAATAAGAGAATGTGTCATAGAGGGTCCTGAATGTAACGATAAAAGGTGATAATGTTTGCAAATTAATTTAGATAAGCTCGCCCGTTTAGGCAATAATAGAGGATGCTTGCTAGTATAGGGCAACTGAGAATGTTTCAAGCGACCGCCCACCCTAAACAAGCCTTGGGAATCAATAAAGGGCGATAACTTTCTAAACGAGAGAGGAAGATTCTTATTTTTTTCATATAATAATAATTCTGAAGTAAAAAACTGACGTTGAGTCAACTTTACACAAGTCATCAGACCATTTCGGAATTCGTCGCAGGAAATGGGGCCTAACATTTTTTCTCGGGGGTGGCGACAATTGTGAATAAACCGATTCACATATGTCATGCTGTATTGCAAATGAGATAAACAAGAGAATCGCTCCATAAAATCACAAAATTCATTTTGTTCTGTAGCAATAAGCGAGACAGGAATTTGTTTCAATTCGGGAACTTCCCCTATAGGAGGGAAGGAGCTGTTGAGGTTGATAAAATCGTAATTGAAATTGCACGAACCATGCCACCACAACTCGTTGTGCAATAGTTGAAGTGGAGAACGACCTCTTGAAGCCACGTCTGCGGGATTATTTTCCCGCAAATATGACGCCACTGAGAAATAGTAGTATATTCCAGAATTTGGCTAACTCGATTTCCTACAAATGGCTTGAGCAAATATGAAGGAGTCTGTAGCCAGGTTAGTACTACTTGAGAATCAGAAAATAGTTTCGTTTCCAAAATTGGGTAAGAAAATTTATTTAAAGTAATTGAATGAATTAATTTCGCCAATAAAAGGGCACCCGAAAGTTCTAAGCGGGGGATACTTAAATATTTTAGAGGAGCAACCTTGCTCTTAGCTTGAATTAGGTTGCAATTCACTGAATCACCACAAATTATATGTAAATAGACGCAAGCGCCGTAACCCCTTTCGCTCGCATCACAGAATCCTAACAATCGGTAGGTTCCCGTGAATGGAGACAAAAGACGAGGAATTTTTAGCTGCGATAATATTGTAACTTGGTTACAAAAATCTTGCCATTCAGAACACCAATTATGGTCGGGGACATCATCCCAACCTAATTGTTGTAACCAAAGCCGTTGTAACAGGTGTTTGACTATAAAAATTACCGGGGTTAACCAACCTAACGGGTCGAATATACGAGCCATATAAGAAAGTACGGCGCGTTTATTAAACGGGCCTTCAAAGGGAATTACGTTATAAGTGAATACGTCTAATAAAGGATTCCAAACTAAACCTAATATTTTTATACCGCTCACTTGATCAGAGAAAGTAATAAGAGTTTCTTATTCCGATTTTTCAAAATCTTGTAACAATTCCACGGCATTGCTTGACCATTTACGCAAATGAAATTGTCCGAGAGAGAGAAGCTTAATAAGCTCGTGCTGTAGCTGTCTCGCTTCTGTAACACTACAGGCACCAAAAATTACATCGTCCATGTATGTGTGATGCATAATAGCTTCGGAGGCCATAGGGTAAGATTTATCCTCGTCAATTACTAATTGCTGAAGTACTCTTTGAGCCAAAAATGCGGAAGGCGCTAACCCATACGTGAGAGTTTTGAGTTCATATTCACAAATATTTTCTTGAGAAGTAGATCGCCAAAAAATGTGCTGGAATTGACGATCCGAGGAACAAACCAGAATCTGACGGTACATCCTTTGGATATCCGCACAAACAGCAATTTTGTGACAACGAAATGCGGATATTATTTCGGGTAGATTTCCTTGTAGTTTAGGGCCAGAATATAACCTGTCATTAAGAGAAATTCCTAATGAATCAGTAGCAGAACCATTGAAAACAACGCGTAGCTTCGTAGTGCTACTTGTTATTTTAGAAACTGCATGATGCGATAGTACATAATCGGAGGGGGTTTCGGCAACGGACATGTGACCAAGATCAAAATATTCCTGCAAAAGCCATTATAAGCATTTAGCTTTTCAGGAGAGAGTAAAGACGCCTTTCTAAATTTAAATAGCAATTATAAGCGGCCCGACGATTTTTACCAAGCGGTTCAATACTATGATTGAAAGGAAGAGCAACCGTGTAACGACCAGAATCGTCACGCGAGTGGGTTGCGAGAAAATGCGTCTCATAAAACACATCTTCTGGGGAGATTTCCGTGGAAATTTTAATTTCTTTCAATTCCCAGAAATTTCTTATTTCTTTATCTATAGAATCAGATTGAATGAAAAGTGAAGTAGCATTAACCGTAGGGTTAATACACGGAACTTGACCGAGCAGCACGTAACCAAACATGGTTTGAATCGCCAAAGGGCGGCCAGGAATAATAGCGGAATGTTCGGAAAACAGTACTTCGGCACATATCTCGGCACCTAGAAGAATTTCTACGGGCAAGGATTGATGGAAACTTTTATCAGCCATTTGCATATTTTTAAATTTATTATAAACAGAAATGGGCAATGAACTACCCGGTATACTTCCTGTTATTTTAGGAAATATTGAAGCCTTGAATTGAATTCTATTTTGAGAATATTTAGAATAGACTGTGCAACAAACAGTCCCCTTGGACTTTATTAAAGCGTCGGAAATTCCACTAACTTGGCGGGAATCCCTAGTACGCTGAAGACCCAAACGTTGAACACATGTACTAGTAATTGCGTTTATTTGAGATCCAGAATCAAAAACGCACCCTACGGGTTGTAAATCCTGGATTATATCTAAAATAAGAGCCTGCACTGTTGCCAACAGCACCGTATAACTTTCATGAGATTTCGAAACATTACAAGCCGAAACTATTTCGGGTGCTATTGCAGTAGAGGATTTTTCCGAATTATGCACCACCTCGTTGGGCAGCGGTTTATGCAACAAAGTATGGTGATATGAGGAATGGCAAACTTTACATTTACCTTCAGAATTGCAACCTCGAGTATGATTACCAAAGAATTTAAAGCACAAATTTAAAGTTTTAATAGTGGAATGACTATCGGCAATATTAAGTGCATGAAATGTTGAACAACCATAAATTTTATGAGCTTCACCACAGCACGGGCATGAAACTCGGGCAGCTTTAGCCGTAGCGGCATTTTGCGAACTTTTCATTAAGAGGGACTGATTGAAGTTGGATTTGAAACGAGGATGCGCATTAGGTCTAATAACCCTATCTTTTTTCATATCGTCATAAAGCTCAGAGGTTTTGCTTTGCAACGATAAAAAATCGAAGAGCTGAGAACAAGTAGGAACTTCGGAACCTACTTTTAGATCAAAAGCATTTTGCGTTTTGAACTCAAGATTACGATAACACAACGAAAATAGTATAAAGTCGGCCAAATCTTCGACTTTATCCGCCGCCTTCAATGTGTTAACAGCGTTAAAGTGAATATTGATGAAGTTTGAGAGAGATCCAGATGATTTAAATTGTAATATTTTATTTAAATAATGGTTAGTAATTCTACGGGGTGAGTTATAGCGTTCCTCTAGCTTATCAAAAGCTTGTTGGTACAAATCAGCCTCAAGGGCTAGATCCGAAATTAGGGCGAGAGCTTCACCCTTAAGATAGCTACGCAAATAGTGATACTTACGAATTAGCGGAAATTGGTCGTTTTCATGAACCAGACTCTTGTAAAGCGAAATGAAATTTTGCCAGTTTTCTACACATCCATCAAAGGGAGTTATACTTAGAGGTTTTAAATAACTTACAGAAGTTTGAGAGGGATTAGTTGAAGTATCATCAACCGATTTTGATGCATTTTGTTTTATATCTAAATACCGCGTACGAATAACGTCTAACAGATTGTCAAACGAAGAACTTTGAGTTTTAATCTCATCCTTTTCGTCAACAACCGAATTATAGGTTAAAATTTTATCGTAGACAACATCTAGTTGTCGTTCAATACTTTGCATACGTAGATATCTCGCTTCTACGGCAGCTAAACGGGTTTCGGTACGAACATTATCGGCAATTTCGGTTAAGCGCGCGAAATAGTCTTCAAGTTTTTTCTTTAAAATATCGTCTTCCGCCATAATTAGGAACTTTATGAATAAATTAACAATAGTTAAGTAAACTAACGTACGTATTAAAGGACGGCTTGTTTGTAAACAAACAAATTCTGAATGGAGTGCAATGATCTTGATATTGGAATATGGTAACAATAATCTAATTGCAATGAACTTGAACTCGAAAGAATGCACGTGCGATTTAACAACAAATTGAAACGTACAGATAACACTTTCAAATCGTTTCTATTATCAAGTACTAAATTATTTACGAATTTGTAAATTAATAAAGACCTACGTTTGTATGTCTTTGAATCGATGAGGCGAGAAAGAGAGAACGATATGAACGTATTTCTAGATCCGGCTCGAAGGACCAAATTTTTGTTATCGAATACCCGTTTTCCGTAACGGGATACAAATAGAACCACCTTGAGTGCAAAAGGCCGTAAAGAAGGGGTTCCGAGATAGAGCGTAGACTGTAATTAATAAGGGGTGAGGATGAGAACAGTTTATAGGAGTATAATCATACAAAGGCATAAAAACATTTACTGAAAGTTCCTTGGGCACTTGAGAGGCACTAAACACTGTAACTAACGCTTTTGGCCAAGGGTTGAAGGAAAGGAGCGAGACAGGAAAGAAAGAGTCCAATGCCGGATTAGAAGAAGAGAGCGGATTTATTTTTATTAGTTGTGGCTATCACGAGACTTGACGACCGATTGCTTAACTAGCGCGAACCATTCGGACCCGCTCGCGCGGAGAGAGGGAATGCCCCGAACGGGGACAGATATGGCACGTACAGTACTATTTTGAGTAGTCTATGCAGACTGCAATGCTGAAGCGGAATACTTGACTGTCTGCCGGGTCCTAGAGCTCCCGGGCTTTTTATAATGTTCCTACCTCCTCACATGGCTGTGGGAACTTGCAGATCTCATGTCTGCTTATTCATAATACTATTCATAATTACAATGTTGTAATCTTAATTTCTAAATAATCACGGTACCTGACCATCTGTGACCTGACATTTGCAGTGTCACTATCGTCTGCGATATAAAGTAGCGCATCCGTTCTCATGAACGTTAATAAACTTTACAAATTGTCCTTGTATTTACCTTGTTGCACTTTACTTAACATTTTCTTACAGTTTCTAATAATTTTCTAATTATTCTATTTTGTAATATATACATCAATTGGGGGATACATAACTCGCGTTAATCGTGTAATTATTACCGCTATCTTTTCATATATCAAATCTGACCATACTAAAAGGACGAAAATATATTTCAAATTGCACAAGCTTTGAGAACTTTGAAACACGAATCTACTTTCTTCTCTACATCATTTTTAGTCTTTGACCGTTATACCCTAGTTGATGGTAGTTATTATGGTTCGGTTCCCGATAATACCGATGTAATTGGATTTGATGAAAAAATACGTTGGGATACACATCAACAACAATTACCATTAATCTTTACAAAAGTCTGAAAAAATTTATTTATAGCTTACGAAAAGAGTAAAAATCATTACAATCTCCGTAAAAGAGATATTTCAGTTGCCTTGAGTGAACAAATTTGGAAGAAAAATCATTTGTTATCCGATGTAACAAAAAAATTTTCCGTTAAACTGGCCCCTAAATTTTCCTTATGTATAATCACTCGAGTAATTTCTCCATTAGTATATGAATTGCAAGATTTAAATGATAAACCTCTAGGACGTTGGCATATTAAAGACTTAAAACCTTTTTTATATGCCCCTAACTAGTATTATAAACTTACGTTTATTTTCATACCCTTATCTAAACATATTCCTCTTTGTATTTTTTTATGTTTTTTGAAAATTAAACCACTCTTAATTGTTAAAATCGTCGTTATTTACGTTTCGATCCACGACCGAGGCTAGTTGTCAAAATAATAAAAATTTCAAGTTAGACATTTAAGACATAAATTGAAGAGGACTTTGATTTATTAATGTTTGATATATTTGGTTTGAATACATTAGATGAAAATTTTAAAGTTTAGAAGAATGAGTGCTTTCAATTTGTATTGCGCCTTAGGAGCGACTATGAAAATCCATGATATGCCAACATGCATGGAACTCCACTCATAAATTAAAATGGGAGGACGCAAAATTTATTAATAAAGAAGAAAACCACAAAAAAGCAAAATCAAAGAAAACGCTTATATAACCCTACTTAAAGAAAACTGCGTGGCAAACGAATGCGTGACTTTCAGTAAACAATCGATTCCATTACTAAAAAAAATAGCAAATAAAAATCAAATGTCCCCAATATCTAGGTAGCATTGCAAGTTTTTTCTGGGTTTTCCTTGCGATATTAACATGAAATACAGCCTACATTCGTGATTTCTATTTATACATACAATAGTTAATTACATTACAATGAACATATTAACAGCCCCGTAAAACAGCATTGGTATCTGACAAGTGTAAACCCGCCAAAGGATTACCTCAAAACCATATACAATCTTCGTTGAACAGTATTGGTATCTGACAAGTGTAAACCCGCCTTAGGGTCGCCAGTTACATATCGCCCAAATTAGGATATATATGGAATCAAATAGAAGTATTACATCGTAAGTTAGATTGTTACAATGTATAATTGAAGGTCATATTAAATACGGTTAACGGAAGTTTATAAACCAGACATGAGAACGGGTGTGAATACTTTGTATTCCAGACGTAACATGACACTGTAGGTGCAGGTCACAATAGATTGTAAGAAATTTATTGTTAGAATTAAGATTACTAAGAAGTAATACTTTGTATTGTATTAAGAAAATAGCAGATATGAGCTCTGCAGTTCCCACAAGCAATGTGAGGGCAGGGATAGCATAAATATCCTCAGGAGCCTAAGATGGCCAGTCAGTCTAAAGCTTCACAACTTTAACATTGTTGGTTGTTCAAGCTACCCAATTTAGTTTAATTAATTTAATTAGTGAAAAGTAACTTTGATTGTCAAACATTAATGAATATAACGTAACCACTTGTTAAATTCAATCGTAATTTCTGTTTTAATAAAATTGATAAAAGAGTATTTTGGACAAAGCTTTTTTAAAAAACCGTTTCAAAAGCCCAAAACCTATCTAGCGCAGTCGGTAGGATTCCAGAAGGGCACGAGCGAATCCAAAAATCGAGAAAATTGGTGGTCTTGAATATTTATTCTTTATCTGGAAAAACAAACAAAAATTTGGACAAGGTACAAAATCGACCAAGCCCAAGGAAAGAAAACTGATAAAACTGGCAATGAAAATTATGTAAGTTCATTTATCCTAACCATTTTCAATTATTGATATTAGCTAGTAGCGACGAAAGAATATAAATACGTATTTTTTACACACTTTATTATTACATTTTAACGCAATTTATTAACGAAAGTATTTACTCAGCAAACTCATTTTTAACAAAGGAATTTATATATACCCATTTATGCACAAGTATTACAATTTATTACGATTTATCAATAAAACAATTTCAACAAAGTCTTAGCTTTAGAGTATAATTAGAACACAAGTTTATGTACAGTTTATTACAGCAATTTTATTATTAAAACGATTCACTCAGCGAAAGCCTGAAACAAAAGCGTGTAATTATAACGCAGTTCTCATACAATTTATTGCAGGAAACTACTACTGAAATAAAAATTATTTTGCATAATTTTGCAAGCTCTACAAAAGTTATAATTATACACTTAATGCAAAACTAACTGATTAGACAATTAATCAGCAGAACTCTTCAATGTAATTATAGCAATTGATAATTTCATATAAAATATACGTAAGCGATGAAGTGATTCTTTAAATAACTGAATACCAACTTTAATACAATCTTAACATAATACAAACTCGACTGAAGAATAATTATAAAAATTAAAAGCATTGAACATGGAAAACATGCGGTTGTATCTCAATTCAATCCCGGTATATGACGAAAATCAAGCAATATTAGGGATTTCTATCACTGCGTGTAAGAATTTTTAAAATCCTTTTATAAAGATGGCGACATTAATCGCAACGCCATGCTTTTACACCTGATTCTCAGCAAATTAACCGGAGAGAATCAACACCAATTGCAAACCGCAATGACCTTGAACAGTAGGAAAATTTCAAACGGTTGTTAATAGCGTATTTCGGCGATAAGAGAAATATCAAATGTCTGGTGAGAGACTTAATAAACCTTCAAATGGAACCCAATCAATCACCCTACCAATTTGGAATGAAATGCTAAGATGTGAAAAGCTTAATTTTAACCAAGCTGAAAATCGAAGAACCTGACCAAAATATACGTTTATTAAAAACGAAAATGTACGACGAAATGGCCTTAGACACATACATCGATGCATTATCCGAACGGCTATCAAACAAAATAAGATTTTAACATCCCAAAATTTAGAGGAAGCAATCAACATGATAGTGGAGGAAGAAAACGTTATGTATTACAGAAATAGGTTTTATAACCCTAATTCAAATAAAAACTACTCACTGATGCAAATAATACAAGCTTTGGGACAATTACCAACACAACAGAAAAGTACACCCCTTAACGCACAACGAATCAATTTCGGATGAATAATACAAACTTTAATAACAGAAACTTTAATAACCAATTTAGACAATTTTCAAGGCCCACATTTAACTCAAACTTTACAAACCAGTATTTACACTAAAGTTTAATCAAAACATAAACCAACCAAGGCAAACATTTGGCGCGAATTCCATCAGAAACACACCTATGACAAATAACAATAACAACCCCAACTCCTATGGACACTTCATCTGGTAACACTAGACAAAACACAATAATATCGCAAATCAGACCAAACTATAACCAAAAACGAAACTTCATTTCCGAAGGACTATTCCACCAAGAAGTAGAAGATTTTGTCAACCCAAACGCGAATAATGACGCAACTTCGAGTAGAGACAATGAGACAAACTACGAATGCCACAACCCCTATAAACTCTACGGAGAGGACGAAGAAAAAAATGTGTTCTCAAGTTTTCAGCTAGACCGATTCAAATACGACCAAACGTAATTAATTTAAATAACACCAATCAACACATTTTACCCCACATAGAAATACCTTACGCATAACTCAAACTACTAATCGATACCGGATCTTCAAAAACTTTAATTAGCCCTCGAACCGTATAAAAACACTATTTAGATTTTGTAGAAAGAGAACCCTTCAAAATCAAGACAGCCTACAAAACGACAATACACCAATCTATAGCAAACATACCCCTACCAAAAACTTTTAACGTAAAAATGAAACATAAATTTTGCATCTTTGGATTTAACGACAAATACGACGGATTAATAGGCATGGATCTTCTAAGAAAATTAAAAGCAAACATTGACATAAAAAACCGATTACTGAGAACGAAATACGGACAAATTTCCATTAAATTCTAAAACAGTAATATTCAAGCCGATCAAAAATACACAATCGAACATAGAACAAAAACATATAAAATTTTAGTAAACTCAAAAACGACATAGGCATCATAAATCACATGACATTTCAACAAGGAGAAGAAACACCCACAGCGTTAGTACAAATAAAAGACAGGTACACCAGTACAACAATTTTAAACTCAAACGATTATTCTATAGAACTATCAGTGACAACTCCAATAGACGTAGAAGAAGTAAATTTTAGCGAGATGAAAATCGACGAAGAATATTAAAGCGATTTCAAACACTACAAGACACGATAGAATGTTAAAAGAAACTGTAATTAACATTCGTTTTAATAAAGATATTAATAACGATTAAGAGAGAGCAATCAAGGACTTATGTTTTGAATACCGAGATATATTCCATTGTGAAGGAATACTTTTAATTTTTACCAACACCGTCAAACTTAAAATAGAATTAACAGACGATAAGCCAATCTTTACCAAAGCATACAGACTACCTTAAGCAACTCAAGAAGAAGCAGACAGACAGGTAGCAGATCTATTGAAGCAAAGTATCATTCAACATTCAAACTCACCATAGAGCAGCCCCGTATTAATAGTACCAAAGAAGTTAGATGTCTCAGACAAACGCAAGTACAGAATGGTTATTGATTACAGAAAACTAAATGAGAAGACTGTAGACGACAAATACCCGCTACCTAATATTACAAAAATCTTTGACAAATTACGAAAGTGTCAATATTTTTCGACCTCAGACCTCGCCTCAGGATATCACCAAGTAGAGATGGACGAGAAAGGCACAGCCAAAACAGCTTTTAGTACATTTAGAAAACATTATGAGTACAAACGCATGCCGTTTGGATTAAAGAACGCACCCGCTACTTTTCAAAGAGTAATAGACAACATTTTAAGAGGGATATACAATGAAAAATGTCTGTGTACTTACACGACATTATCGTATACTCAACATCACTGACTAAACACATCGAAAGATTAAGAAGTTTTTGAACGATTACGAAAAGCCCATTTTAAAGTTCAATTAGATAAAAGTGAATTTCTACACAAAGAAGTAGCATTTTTAGGACACATTAACCCCACAAGGTGTTATGCCAAACCCAGATAAAACGAACGCAGTATTAAATTACCCTTACCCAAAAATCAATAAGAAAATTAAAGGATTTTTAGGACTCAGTGGTTATTACCGAAAATTTATCAAAAGTTAGGCACAAATAACCAAGCCATTAACGAATTGCTTAAAGAAAGGTAATAAGATTGAACATACCCCAGAATTTATTAAATCAGTAGAGAAAATTAAATGCATCCTTACAAATCACCTTGTATTAGAATATCCAAATTTTTCAAAACCATTTATATTGACAATTGACGCATCGAACGTAGCTTTAGGCACAGTATTCAGCCAAGGAAAAGTAGGTAGCGATAAACCAATCAGCTAGGCATCACGGACACTAAATGAAACAGAACAAAAATACAGCACAATTGAGAAAAAACTATTAGCAATAATTTGGGCAGCAAAATATTTTAGACCATATCTTTATGGAAGAAAGTTTTACATACACACCGATCATAGATCATTAGATGGTTATGCAAACTCAAAGAACCAAATTCAATATTACAAAGATGGAGGAGGTCTTGTTACTAGTAGCAGTAGCGGCCTTATGTGAAAAACGATAAAAGTTCAATAAAGAATGGTAACACTCATTACATTGGCGGCAGGAAATAGTGTATGTACACTTAGTCAAAACATGTGACCTAAGACAGTTGATTCAAAGTTTATGTTGTTTGACAAAGGTGTAGCATTACCACGTTGAAGGCTAGGACCTAGATGACAAAGCGGACACTTAATGATATTGGGGCTGGAATGTACTAACATGGAAATAGCGGAGCGAGACCTGGACATGTTGTTAGAATGAATAACTTTGTTTGAATCGGTAATAAGTAAGAAATTAACTGTGTATAGGTTGGGATAGAGGTGTTCAGATGCAATTTAAAATTGCAAGCTGAATGTACAACGAGGTCGATTAAACTTTCTAATAGGCAACCATCCCCTTCAAAGGTAAGGAGGGTAAGTGGCGGTAGAGACACTTTTGATTTAAAGGTATCTGGAGGAACGGGTAAACTATCTTGGGACGAGGCAGGTTTGTTCGTACAAAGTTTTAAATAGAGCGTTTTCACTAAAAAGAAGTGAGTATCAAACCGTTTACGAATCTCGTCTTCCGTTCAAACTGGTCATCCGCGTCCATTGTCGATCCGACGCACCAATTTTGGCATTATATTGTACACGAATACTTTCTCGTATCTCATCAGCTGATGTGTTTTAAGCCAGACGTAGATCTAAGAGGCTGGGATTATTTTTACATTTGGCGCAATGTCAAAGATACTTAAATCGAGTTTATTGTACTGATACGTAAAAAGGTCACGCGTTTCAGATTTCCACCTTAAGTAATTATATAAGCTAATGCAAACAAAAGCTAACGACATCAAACCTGGCTAATGTATTAGAAACGAAATCGTAATTCTTGTTAATTAAAATTACCGAAACAAATGCAAACGTTATATAAGTTGGTAAATAACTCAAATAAACAAATGGTTAAATGCAAAACGATAACAAGTACTTGCGTCCTATTAAAACCGATAACAGATACTTTACAATGAAAAATTGGAATGAAATAAAACTTAATATATACGAACTGAATTCTACAATATAACTTTGATAAACCGCGGTTTCTACTTACACACTTTGTAGTTAATTACTAAAGTAGCTTGCAAATTATATTCACGACCGGCTCGTATAGGAACAATGTTTTACGTAAACTTTGATAGCCGCAGACGGTGGAGAATAGTGGACTCGTAAGTAATGAACAAATTAAAAAAAAGCGGCACCTTCAAGTACTTACCAGTAATAAACAAACAGCAACTTTTAGTGGCGGCAACGATCGTAGGACGATAAGCGGTCCACCAATTGCGGCACTCAAACGTTTATAACACCATAGCTACGAACACATGTTTCTTTACAACTTTACTGTACAACAGTGTGGCATCTACAACACATATTACTTAAAGGCCAAATCGCGGTAAAATCATAGATTATATTATCTATTAAATGAGGGGAATTGATTTACAAACTACATCTTATGCTAAATTTAAAAGTTAATTTAAACTATAATTTACAAACGGAACACATTAAACAGATATAGTTGCAATATATAAAACACGGCCATTGCATTACACTCCGATTTATCGGCTCCTTCTCTGCAAATTCCTTCTACGGTATTAATGGATACTCCAGTAGCTACTACAATCTATTCGCACCGTTTACTTTTCCAGTTTTATAAATTTATAGATGTTATGAATTATTTCTGGATCTTGGCTGTGAATTTCTTGTTTTCGCTTCTTATCTCACATTTTAAAAAATGCAATGCAATTAAGTAGTTATGAAAGCAACTTTAAAAATGCAAAACTATAAAATACTCTTTCGTTTATAATTGTATATAATTAACAACTTGCCTTATTTTAAACATTTAGAATTTGTTAATTATCTACCTCCGCCCGGTATATTCAAATGTCATTGTATGCACCGTAAAATTACTTCAAACACCGCCTGTGTATTTTAAGTGCCGCGAATACCGATAAACTATGCTATGTCTTCGCATGTGCAAGAACTATCCTATCACCTGCCAGGGAGAGGACGCGATCTATTTTACTATCGCTTTCCGTCCTAGATGGCTGCAATAAATAAATGTGCTACGCTTCGCTATATTTACAAGGCAAGTGCTTTGAAGTAATCGTTGTTTATTATCATCATTTGCGTATACAATATCTATTTTTTAGTACCACAGTTAGTTATCGAAATACCGCCGCACCAATATTTTACAAATACCATAAAATTACACACGGCACCGTAAGTAATGAACAATGGCGGATACAAATAATAAAGGGGATAGATTCAACTAACATACAAGCACAAAAGCACTCTTATTCGTGACAGTGGGAAAAGTAATAATAAATCTTATTTTATAAGTATTTAAATTTAGCTTTTTTCGCACAATTTAAATTACTGTGTTAGCTTATATCCATGTGCTTCAATAAATTTTTGGCTATTTATAATGTCGAACGAACTTCGATGTACTCAAGCTACACTTTTAGTACGCATTTAAATTTCAAGCTCCCCCATCGCGCAGCTAAAGTTTCATGAGATTTGGGTAAACCTTTGCGTATGCATAGGGTGTAACTTGTCAAAATTATGAGCTACGGGGCAGCCACAATTGTCATAACCGATTATAAGGGTATGCGGGTGACGAATATACGGCCACGGTGGTGAGTGCTAATCGCTAACTGTAGGATTCATCTGTGTGTATTCTCCGCAAGGTCATTTCGCAAATGTCGTGTTTTAAAATAGTATGTTTTGTAGTTGTAACAGTTCGACCCTTCCTAAGTTATCCCAGTATCGATTCATTATTAAACGTCCGATGCGTTTAAGGTAAGTCTAGCTTTTGAAATTTTACGCTGTTTCAATAAGTATAGATAGTTATTTGTCTGACTTCAAGTTATCAATCGATACCCCAAACTTAAATTTTAGAAGACAAGGTAGATTCTGACATTCATTTAGTTAAGGGTATTTTGGACACACGTACATTTAATATCGTGTGTTAAGTTGTAACATTTTCAAATGTTACGTTGATATTATCATTTTATTAGATACTGTGGTACGTAATAATATATATACTACTAGATTTAGGCAACTCAAATCAGAAAGCAAATTACGCGCTGACTAGCAACATTTATGTTTATTAAAACCAAATTTCATATAGGTATATTTTTTTGTTATGACACATAAAGTGATAATTACCAAATTGTATTGCTTTGGTTTTGAACTACATTGGAGGCGCAAATTGCCGCCTCGTGTGTCTAATTTTTAAACTTCTAATTTTTCTCAAGTGTCTCATCGTGGTACTTAATTTTTAGTATTGGTGTCAATTTCTTTCTAAATATAGTGGCGCTTTTTTAAACATCTTTGAAAACAACCCCCACGCTCGTTTCTTTGCTATCTACCGCTTAGAGTAAAGTTTAGAGCACGGATGGCCAACCTTTTCAGTAGCCAGGTCAAATTTTTTTAAATAAGATTTGCTACTGTGCCGTACAACAAATTTTTCTTGTATTATTCAATTTTTTTAATATAACAAAAATGAGAATCAAACATTTATTAGATTAGAGTTAGGCAATACCAAAAATAATAATAAAAAATAAACAAAATATAATACATTTTAGTGAGACATCTGAATTTGTTTGTCAGAACTAAGTGCATCAATGTTGCTTTCGATTGATGTTGTTGCTATACGGAAACAGTTTTCCAAATGTTCATCAGTAATTCGTGTTCGCATTTAAGATTTAACATACTTCATTCGACTAAAAAGCTGTTCACACGTGTAAGTGTTTCCAAATAACGAAATCATCGATAGAGCATGTTTGTAAAATGCAGGATATTTTTCCTTGTCTAAATATGATTTGTAAAACTTTTCTAAACCAACCTGATTAAATTTCTCCTTTAACTGTGAATCGCAACACATTTCACAATGTTTCATTTGTAAAATTCCTGGCAATAAATTCACGTCTACGGAGAATGGCGTTGCAAATGCAGAAAAAAGCATACGATGCTTTTTAAAATCTTGAAATCGGTTATCAAATTCCAGGTTCAAGTCATATATTAACGAAGCGTATTTATCCGCCGCTATTTGTGTGGCGTCTGGCTGCAACAACAATGTCGGAAAGTGGGTGAAGTTTTTTGTTCTTAACTGTTATTCTCAAAGCCCAACTTTCATTTGGAATGCGGAAATAAGATCATACATGTTATTAATTAGTTGATCTTTCCCTTGCAGACGAGTATTAACAACATTTAGGTGGCTAACTATATCGACCAGAAATGCAAAGTTGCTAACCAACTCCTTGTTTTCAAATTCTGGGATACTTTTTGACTTGCGTGTGAAGAATGACTGTATTTCTTCCTTCAAATCAAACACTCGTTTCAACATTTTAGCAGGGGTCATTCATCTTACTTCTGCATAAAATGTAAGGTCATTATACTGTCAATCCAAAGACTTGAGAAACTCTTAGAATTGACGGTGATTCCACTTCGACTTAATAAAGTTCACTGTTTTGATGACCATCTTTATGACATGATCCATTTTAAGGGACTTGGAACATAAATTCTCTTAATGAATAATGCAATGAAAATTTAGCATCGAAGTATTACCAACTTTGTAGGCCTTATTTTCAATCAGTTTTACTAAACCTTTGTGTTTCCCAACGACTGCTGAAGCACCATCTGTTGTTACGCACGATAGGTTGTTGAGTTGTAACGAAAAGCGATTCAATGTCGATGTAACAGCTCCTAACAAATCTTGTGAGCGAGTAGTGTCCTTAAGTGGATACAGTGTCGCTAATTCTTTTATTTTGTTAAAATGGACATCAACACCCCTGATAAAAATCGCCACTTGGGCGGTATTTGTTAGGTCTGTGCTTTCATCCAATGCTAGAGCATAAAATATAAACTTGGATGCTCGATTTTTCAAATTATCTTCAATATGTTTTCCAATGTCGTCGACCCGCCTAGTAATAGTTTGACGAGACATGCTTATTTTTGAGAAATCCGTTTTATTTTCTGGACCCCGAATTTCAGCAATACTCTCCAAACATTCCTTAACCATTTCACCATCTAAATATGGCTTCGATTTTTTTTTGCTAATATCATTGCTACTGCATAACTAGCTTTTACATAGCATGTTGACTTTTGAGCAGCTCTAGTAAATCTTTGACGTCGTGTAGAAAGTTTTCTATTTAATTCATTTACTTGGTCTTGTCGAAATTGCCCTTCGTACTTATCAAACTAATTTGCATGTTCAGCCTCGTAATGCCGTTTAATGTTATACTTTTTCAAGACAGAAACAGAATTATTGCATATCAAGCATATTGGTTTTGTTTTAAATTCCACGAAAAAATAGTTTATAGTCCATCTGTCTTGAAAACTTCTCCATTCTTCTGCGACTTTTCTCTTCTTTGGTCCAACGTCTTTACTACTTGACATCATCATGGGTCTTCGTTTTTAATTTAAAAATATAAATAAAAGAACATTATAAAAAAAATGAAAGCTGGGTTTGCTTACCTTACCTGCATTTAATAAAGTAGACAAGACTCGGTATAGTATTAGATAGGATACTCGGTTATAGCAATTTGTATTCTTATCAATGTGTATTTAAAAGTGGATTGCAAAATCTCAGGAGTCACATGGCGATAACCGCACACAATGCAAAAGCGATCACACGTCCGACGGCATTGTCAGCTTGCATAGACTGCTGGTCGCCTGACGCATCCCGCATTCACGCTCAAGGCTATCCAAGTAAGATCGGCGTGCGCATTTTAAAATCAGCTTAAAGTTGTGATTGTTGGTTAACACGAATATACCATAGAAGAAATTGTCACGATAGACGAAACAATATACTGAGATACTTCCATATATGAATATGATACGAACTACGCACGTTGGAATGTTCTTTTAGTGGTTTTATGTACACTAAAAGAAAAAAAAATTGTGCAGATGCTCCGCGGGCCACAAGTAGACACCCAGCGAGCCACACGCGGCCCGCGTGTTGGCCACCACTAGTTTAGAGTTTATCAGTGTCACACAAATTTTCCCAAAAGGAAAAATGGTAAGACTCTCCGCAACGTGGAGCGTGCATCGTGGAAAAAATCTAATACTGATTCCGCAACGAGTGGCTCGATTGTTTTATTTGAATTTGGTCGTGTGAGTTAAATTTTAAAGAAGACTACCAATTTTATATATTTTTACTTAACCCTTTTGTTCAAATACTAGTACATAGGGTTTCCCTAAAGTGAATAATAAAATAACTAAAATATATAATGATATTAAAACTACATTATGGTCAATTATATTGATACTTTTAAAAATTAAGGTGTAATTAATTTAAGAATAGTGTGTTCACTCCTAACAATAATTTTTCTAAATTAGATTCTATATTATTAAATTAACTGCTTAAAGTATAATAAGTTTTTGTACGCTTATTGCGTTAGTCATTTATTTCTATAAACACCCAAATTTTTGCCTGCAAATTAAAACTAAATATATTCCAGTATTGTTATTATAACTTATAAACAACAAAATTAATACCCTAGAAAATAAAATTGAATTTTTTACACCGCCCACTTGCATCGGCATGTGGTCAGTAAAATTTTTAGGAGCCTTCAAAATTATTTAAATTTTTAGATAGAGTAAGTGATCTCGCACGTTCAAGGAAAATTAGTGATGCATGTTTATTTACTTCGACCGTAGAATCGTTTAGTGGAAATGGTCTAAAATGGTATCGCAGTAATAGAAATTCTTTAGCTGGCTGGAAATCATTAGTAACTCGTTGTTAAATGAGGTAACAAAATTACGATAGCTAACTAGGAAAGAAAAGTGGACATGTATATAATGAATGATAATAAACAAAACAAATAATTATTGTTTCAAACACTTACCTTCTCTGACAATAGTGAAACGAAGCACATTTATTGATAGCGGCCGTTCAAACAGAAAGCGATAGTTGACTGTATGATTGAGTCCGTTTAATACAGAATACGAAAGTCGACTGTGTTCTTGTCTTCTCCATGGCAGGTGATAAGAGGTTCTTGCACAGGGAAGGACGGCAAAGTTTATTGCTATCGCGGCACTTACGATAGGTGTAGTGATTGAAGCAATTACATGGTACATAGAATGACATTAAAATATACCGGGCGGAGGTAACTAATCAACAAATTCCAAACACCATAACAAATTAAGAACCAACTTATTTAGCATATAAACTAAACATACCGCCCACCAAAATGCAAGGCATTTTAAAGAAAATAATTAAAAAGAGGGGGCGGAATGGAAAAGCAAAAAGAACGAAAAGAAAGAAAAGAAAAATTTACAAAAAACAAACAACCGTTTTAGTTCCTAAATGCGGGCAAAGGACAAAGCTTAGACACAGAACGCTTTAGCTCGTTATGAGCGGTTTTAAGGGTGACCACTCTAACGAAACCATCCGTCTCAAGATGCACAGCTACAACACGACCGAGGGACCAACAAAGGCAAGGAACATTAGCAATTTTAATCAGCACTAAGTTGCCCAACTCAACTCGAGGAGACGGTGTGTGCCACTTGGAGCGCTAGTGTAGCGAGTGCAAATATTCTTTGGACAACGGGACCAAAAATCTTGTTGAACTCGCTGAAGCAATTGCCAGCGAGAGAAGTGGTTAAGCGAAAGGTGAAAAAGGGTGGGCTCTGGAATGTCTGTTAAAGGGGCAAAGGTTAAAAAATGACCTGGCGTAAGACAGCTCAAATCATTGGGGGTCATTGCTCAAAGAGATGAGAGGACTTGAGTTCAAGATGGCTTCAATTTAGATAAAAACTGTGGCCAACTCCTCAAAAGTTAACACTTGCTCGCCAATAATACGCAGGAGCAGGGTTTTAACCGATTTTAATTCCGCTTCCCACAAGCCACCAAAATAAGAAAAAGCCGGCGGTATAAAATGCCACGAAATATGCTCCTTAGAAGCAACAAGTTTGGCAAGATGAATTAACTGTTTATGAGCACCCGCAAAATATGTGCCACAATCACTACAGAGGTGATCACAACGGCCACGCCTTACCAAAAATCGGCGCAGAGCCACTAGAAAGGCGCCTGTTGACAAGTCGGATACGACTTCAAGGTGCAGCGCTTTAGTAGCCATACAAATAAAAAGACATAAATACGAGTTTAAAACTTTGACGCTCCGTAATCGAGACATGTTAACAGAAAAGGGACAAGCGAGGTCGACGCCCGAACACATAAAAGTTTAACTTTAGTCACTCGACATGAAAAAGGTTGCAATGCGACCGGATTGGTCTTCCAGCACGTTAGACACTGACTCAAAACACGTCGGATAAATTGCCTTCCAGAAATAATCCAGAAATGCTGAATGTCGAGAAAATGGACCATCTGAGCACCCGCGTGAAAGTATTTTAAATGAAAGTAAGTAATATAAAGATCAGTAAATCGACTTTTGCTAGGTAATAAAGCGAGAAATTTACGGCCAGAGGACAAAAGCGCGTGAGCCAGGCGACCCCCGACCCGCAAGATTCCATCACGAATAAAAGGGGACAACTTACAAAAACTCTTTTTTAGAGGGGATCCGGAATGAATCGCCTCAGCTCAATAGCAAAATAAGATTGTTGAGTATACGCAAGCAAAGAGATCAAAGCATTGTGCAATTCAAGAGATAGTAAAAGTCCGGAATACCTTTCGAGTGGGTGACGTTGATTATGACGAAAACGGAGAATCCAAACAACAATACGTGTAATAAAGGGAAAGGAAGAGTGATTCTCTAGAATTGATTTAATCCAATAAGAAGTTACGACAGCGGATAAAACAATAGAGCGTTGTTCAGTGAGAACTTCAGGAGCATAGCAAGGCGGAAAATGTGCACTGTAATTATTGAAGGACTGGAACAAGATTGGTGAAGCCGCCCACCATAAAGAACATTAACACACATCTGTAGGGAGTGAACCACGTGACTCAACATCGGCAGAGTTCTTGTTGGAGGGGATATGATACAAAGAGGCGCGAGCCGTGCTTTTCTGAATGTAAGCAACACGATTGGCGACGAAAATCTTTCAACGCTGCGGCGGAAAAGAAATCCACGAAAGTACTACCATGGGGTCAGACCAACAGTAAAGTTTACTATAGGTAAGGTTAAAATCAAAGGTTTTGAAGACAAAGATTAATAATTTGGATGCCAATGCGGCGGCCAACAATTCGAGCTGGGGCAAAGAGATTTTACGAAGAGGAGTGACCTTAGACTTGGCGCACACTAAGCGAATCTCAACGGCGGAAAGGGTAATAAAGCGAAAATAAACAACAGCACAGTAGCCACGTTGGGATGCGTCAGCAAAACAGGTAACCTCACACGTAGTAAACTGGGGCTGCATTAACAAGTAGGGTAAAGCGAAATCCGAAAAAAGCGGTAACTCATGCAAGTATCTCTCCCATATACGGAGGAACTCGGGTTGAGGAGGAGCATCCCATTCTAATTTTAGCGACCATAAACTTGAATTAAATGTTTTTGCAGGAAAATAAGGGTAGGATAAAAGTCCCATAGGGTTTAGTTAGAAAGTAGGTTGCGCTTGGTACAGGAAGCACTTAGTGACTTAATTAGAAAATAAAAGTTATCTGAGGTGAAGTTCCATTAAAGACCCAAAACCTTTAGGGGATGAGTGTCCGGATCCTCAAAGGAGCGGGATTGCGCGAATTGCTGCGTAGCGGATAGATCTTTTAATAATTCGGGATGGCTACATGACCATTTATTAAGTTCAAAACCGACAAGTTTCAAAAGAGCAATTAGTTGATTACGTAGAGCAAAGGTTGATTCAATAGAATCTCCACGAGTAGCGATGTTATCAATGTAAATATGGTGGCGAAGAGCGAAAGTGGCTAACGGTTAAGAATTTCCTTCGTCTACCGTCAACTGCAGAAGCGTGCGTAAGGCAAGAAAAGAAGCACAATTGATTCCATTAGTAACGGTATTTAATTTAAAGTGCTGAATGTGCTCCTCAGGGGAGAAACGCCAAACAATTTGTTGATAATCACACTGAGCGGGATTAACAAGAATTTGTCTGTACATCTGACAAATATCGGCAGTGACAATATATGTATGTAAACAAAATTGTAACAAAATTGTGGTAATATCTGGTTACAGTTTCGGCCCAACAAACAAATGATCGTTTAAGGACGATTTTTTAAAGAAACAAATCGTTGTAAAACAAGCTCACGACTACCTGAAAAAATGGTTCTTAATTTTGAAACGGCAGTGAGACGACATATCGATCTTGTTCATTGCGGCGAAACGTATCAACAAAATGTTTTTTAACAAGTGTTTCATCAGGCGTGAAAGATTGAGCGTCGTGGACAGCTTCAACTTCCCAGAATTTAGCGACAATATCTTCCAATGGAGAAGTAGAATCTGTCATACAAAACAAGCTGGTTACTTCAAAAGCGGGCAAGGAAGGTATGACTCCCACTAAAATATATACAAAAATAGTGTTAATAGCAACAGATTGATCGCTAGTACCCTGGATGCGACCCTCTAATAACACTCAGGGGAAAATTTCCACGCCAAGTAAGAAATCAATGGTCCCAGATTGAGCAAGGAGCGGATCAGCTAGCTTGAGGTTAGCAAAATAACTGAAATGTTTTAAAGAAATATTAGAAGTAGGTAAATTTTTACAAACCTTGCGAAGTACTACAGCTTGAAAATTAATAATCGGTGAGGAAACACCTATTGGTTTGAGCGAGACGGCGACATCGCCATGCAGAGCTGCAGAACGCATGGAGCCTAAACCACTAAGGGTAACTGAATGTGGAGTAGTACGAAAATCTAAACGTTGCACACTATTTTGCGAAATAAAAGAAGTCATGCTACCCGAAACGAGTAAACGGCGAAATCTTTGGAAAAAATCAAAGCAATCAGCAATTTCCACTTGAACGGTGGAAAATAAAACTACGGAAGTTTTACCTAAGGAATTAAATAAAAAAACAATTGAAGTTGACGGATGTTTTTTTTTGCAAAATTGTAGCGATCTTGCGACGAAAGTTTGACGAAATCATTACAACGATAAAGATTGTAATCTTGTTTACAAAGCGGACATTTATTAACATAAGGTTTTGTCTGTACTAATTTCATTTGCACAAGAATTAAATCCCACTGCTCTATAGGCTAACCAAATTTTTCAAGCGCTTGTAAATTGTCTACAAAAGTATCAGAATTTAATTTGGGAAATTTATCAATATTGTTCCATAGAGCGGAGGTAATGTGGCGAATATTACGATATTTCTCGCGAAGTTTATTGTAGGCAATAAGGTAATTGGCTTCTGTAAGGTTAAATTCTTAATGGTTGAGAGGACCGCACATTTCAGTACTGATTGAAGATACGAAAGTTTATCCACGTCCGACAGATCGTTATTAAGATGAACTAAGCTATCAAAGCGGTCAATAAAGCTTTCAAATAAGCAACCTTCTCCTTCAAACGTAGGAAGGCTCAGTGGTGGAAGTAAAACTTTCAACTTAAAGGTATCTAGGGAGCGGACACAGTAGCCTGAGACGACAACGATTGGCTCGGAAACAGTTTGAAATAGAGCGCTTTTATTTGAAAGAAATGGTTATCAAAGCGTTTACGCATAGCGTCTTCCGTTTCAAATTGTTCATCGGCGTCATCTGCAGAAGCAATTACACCTACTATAAAATTATGGTGGACAAAAAAAGTTTCTCGTACGGTTTCGAGAGATTGGTACTGTGCGCGAAACAAATAAAGAAAAAGTTGGTTCAACTGCAGATTTCTGAGCGATTTCAAACATTTCATGTAGCGAATTGATCGAAATATTCCGTAGAAAGTAGCTAAGTTTTAATTTTCTTGCCATAATTAAAATTAAGTACCTACAAAAAGCGGATGAACTGGAAACGAACTTCGGTGTTTGAAATAAAAGGCAATGCGGTGATAACAATATATGTAAGCTTAGTACAAATTTTGATACCAAACTAAATATCTATAAAACTCGTAAACAATTCTAACAAAAGAAATGATGTTATTAAAACTTGCAATCCATAAGCTGTATGATATCACATGAAATTTATTGTCATTCAAAACTTGTTGTTTATTCAGATCCGGTGAGAAGTGAACCAATGTTTAATGTGGTAACAAAATTACGATAGCTAACTAGAAGAGAAAAGTGGGCATGTATATAATGAATAAATGATAATAAACAAAACAAATAATTACTGCTTCAAACACTTACCTTTTTTAACACTAGCGAAACGAAGCGGCCGTTCAAACAGAAAGCGATAGTTGACTGTATGATGCGTCCGTCTAGTTCGAAATACGAAAGTTGACTGTGTCTTCTCCATGGCAGGTGATAAGAGGTTTTTGCACAGGGCAAGTACAGCAAAGTTTATTGCTATCGCGGCACTTACGATAGGCGTAGTGATTAAAGCAATTACACGGTACATGGAATGACATTTGAATATACCGGTAGGAGGTAAATAATCAACGAATTCCAAACGCCATAAAAAATTAAAAAGCAACTTATTTATCATATAAACGAAACACTCGTTTAAAAAAAGATTTAACACCAATCTTTGCACAAGATGAGATTTGGTAAAAAATTAAATCTCCATTCCAGAAAAAAAAGGAATCCGCTCAAATATTTTTCTCGCATAGGAAAAATTTGTTTCCAAGGTTGACAATATGCCCGCAGAAGTTACCAAAATAATATTAGTTTGTCACATTTTTTTGCCGGAATATATAAATAGTCTTACAGTGTCAAAAGCAGAAGATCTACACGCACTACTTGGATTGTGTAATGATATTGAGGAATCTATACATATGAGAGAAAGGGTTGCTTCGGCTACTTCTAGTCATAACTCGTAGTCATATCCTCGTAATCATAATTTTCTTCTTCTAATATAGTTTCCTTCTTGTCACTTAGTGCTAAGAAAAGCAGATCATTAATCCCAAAGTTACAAGTTTCAGAAAAAACTTAAAGATTTGTATATAATGGAAGATAATCCAGCTACTTCTTATAAAAACAGTTGTCAAGTGTTGGAATTGTACTAATTTTGGTCATAACTAAGGGAGATGTAAAGCTCCTAAAACATTGTTTGGTTATGGTTGTGGAGATAGAGAGGTCATAACACCTATCTGCCCTACTTGTTCAAAAAACTACTACAAGAAAAGATTTGTAGTAGTCGACATCTGTTTCTTTCCCATAAGGCTAAAATCATGGCTTGCCAAAAAAAAGAATTTATTCGATAAATAGGAATGGTTACAACGGTTGAAAGTGGTACAAAATTGTGTACTACTTTTCATAACGATAAAACTAAAAGTATATTTCATAAAAAATTAAAAGATAATCGTCCTTATATAATGGTCGATTGGTTTGATAAAAAATCACAGATCTATTTGATTCACGATGAACAACTACAGTTATAGAATTTTTGGCTATTTTTTAATTAAATAACTGGGATTGGAAATTTTTAAGTTAAGAGATCTGTGTATCAACTGCTGATCGTTCCTTGAAAATTATTGAAGGTTCATTTGATTTTCCCATATGCATAATCCAACAAATGCCGTGTACTCAATTCTCTAGTTGTACCTTTCCTGCCACATTTTGCAAAGCTATTTGGAATGATTTTGCAAATTTTAAGAATAATTCTTTGCAACAGGGAGATATGAAAAATACCATCTCGTATATTGGTCGATCTTTTATACCAGTTAAGGGTATAAATTATTTGTTCAATATGGATGATTTAGCGGACGATCAACGTGTTTTAGCGCCAGCCACAATTGATCCATTTGATGAAATGTGTAGTAAGGATAGATTAGAGAAAACAAACAAAATTGTTATGAATGTAAATACTAGTGACTCGAAACTAGTTCGTAAACGACCGTTTGTATTATCCCCTTTAATGAGTAAAATTTTAAATCAAGTACTTGATGAAATGACGCGATTGAACCGTGTCGAAGCGTATGGTGTTACCGGTACGTTTGGTTAAAAAAAGGTAATAATGAGTATAGGTTTTGTTTTGACGGCAGAATACTCAATGACGTAACCGAGCATAATAGTTACCCCATGCCAAATATAGATAAAATCTTGAACATGTTACGTGGTGCCAATTGTATCTCTACCATTGACCTTAGAAAACGCTTTTGTCAAATACACTTTTCTGAGAGTGCGAAGGATAAGACTTCTTTCAGCGCCATTTCAAGAGGACAATTCAGCTTCGTCACCATGGCTTTTGGTCTTTGCAACGCAGCTCAAACACAGAAGTGTCTGGTCGATGTTATCTTCGGTCCACAATTTGAACAGCACATATATGTTGTTACCTTGATGATATCGTTCTATGTTCATCGCCATTTGATGATCACGTAAGATGGTTATATGAAGTTACGGAACGTCTCAAAAAGACCAACTTGACAATCAATTTTAACAATGTGAATTCTTGAAAACCACTAAAATTTTTAGGATACATGGTTGAGTCAATTTCCTTTAAACTTATCCAGAAAATATCTTTGCGATTACAAATTTCTCTCGTCCGAAAACCAGAACTGAAGTAAAAAGATTCTTAGGATTATGCAGTTGGTACAGAGAAGTTATTACGAAGCTTGTTCAATTGAAACGCATTTTTGTTCAGGTTAGCCTCGGAAACAATTGTAATCACTCAACTGACGTTTTGCAACGTTAGTGGTGTTTGTAAACTTACCACTGGTCAGTTTCTCTCGTATATATTTGATAGCGATTTTAAGTATTGTGACTTTGAAATGACGTTTGTTGTTAACAATCCGACTAAATGTGATCAGCGTGCGGTCATTCAATTTCTGTGTGCTGAAGGTTTGCAACCATTGGAAATTCATACACGAATGCAAGCAGTTTATAAAAACGCATGTTTTGCGTATTCAACTGTCAAGGAATGGTGTCGAAAATTTAAGAATGGACGCGAAGGGACGAATGATAAGCCGCGACCAGGTGCAATGTGTACTGCGTCAACAGACAGGAATATGGCATGTGCGGAAGGCCTGATTAGAGAAGATCGTCGAGGTTCAATCAGAATAATTTCAGAAAACGTTGGTGTGAGTATCGGATCTGTTCATTGCATCGTACACAAACTAAGCTACAGCAAAGTTTGTGCGCAATGGGTTCCTTGCCTTTGTCAGAGAACCAAAAAAGCTTGCAAATGGGCTTATATTTGCAACACTTCACGGAATACAGACAAAATGGTAACGATTTTCTCTCGTCAATAATTGCTGGCGACGAATCTTGATGTCATTATTTTGAACCATCCAGTAAACAGTCATCGATACAATGGAAACACGCAAATTCTTCGCCATCAAAGAAGTTTCAAGTTCAACCTTCTGCCGGTAAGGTCATGTTGACATTTTTTTCGACCATGAAGGACCCTTGTTGATAGAATTTACAGAACCTCGGGTGCATATCAACGCAAACTTGTATAATGAAACTTTGAACAAGCTCTATCAAGCAATAAGACCAAAACGTCCAGGGTAGTTTTTACGTGGTGTTATTCTGCTTCAAAACAATGCTCGACCTTATGTTGCTAACATAGTGAAAGAAAGTCTACAGCAAAAGAAATGCCCTGAAAGCATTCTTCGAGCAGCAGCCTCAAGATTTCTTTAGGCAGGGTATTCATAGGTTGACGAAACAATGGGATATGTGCTTTAATCGTAGTGGGAATTATTTGTAAATTTAGTTGTCAATAAATTTTTCTTGAACCAAAGATGGGTTTCAATTGAACAAGCCTCGTAAATACTTTTCTACACTAGTTTCCCCCGTCAATGACCAGGTTGAAAAGAAAGAGAAAATGCAAGCCATCATTTGGAACCCAAGAGCCGAATCGTCGTTTGTTCAAATCAAGCAGGATCTGGTATCTGTTTCCCTTTTGTCTCTTTAGATCATTCTGCTCCGTCATTATAGAATACTACGTTTTGGATACAGATCTCGGCACAGTGCTGACCAAGAACAGACCAAGAACACATTTTATCGCGCTCAACCTTATATAAAAGCAAGGTCTCACCTGTAGGGATTCCGACGGCGGAAGTAAATAATCGGTGGGATATGAGATTCCTCTAGAACAGCATAACTCTTCCGTATAAATGGTACAATCAATTAAGGATCCTTCGCCAGAAAAATTTAGACCAAGTTTGTATACGGCGTTACTTTCAGTAACAACGTGAGACTGGTTACGAGCAGTCGACTCAGACTCTCCTTTGGCCTCTGATTCAGACATATGGGGAGGATGTTGCTGGGTGCCCGTATTAGGGGCAGTATGTGCCATTTTAACTCAGTAAAAGGATATCTAAGCTAACAAGTTAAATATACCCGAAGGAAAAAATTAAATTCAATGGAACCAAAAAAACTTTATAGGACGTACAAAATAGAATCTAATAACATTAATAGCATTGAGCAGCAAAATAAAATGTACGAATAGAAATAGGGCGCCAATATTCTCAAAAACTCGAATTTCCAACGAAACCACAATTCTGATAACTCGGCATAAAGAAAAATTTACATTAAATCACCACGTAACGGACAAGAAACAATAAAACGAACGCAACAAAAAAAAATTTTATCAGGACAAAACGCTGTATGTACATAATATTTGGGACCAAATGTTGAGTAAGAATAGAGGTTTTCAAAAATCGAAAAAAACTCTTAAGACAAAAAGAACGGCCTAAGAAATCGAGCAAATTTTTAAGCACCACATAAAGGTTTAGAAAATCATAGCGCACATTAAGTAAAAGAAAGGTTTCAAGAATCGTAACCAATATTAAGAAAAAGAACGGTTTTAAAAATCGGAGCCTCATGTTAGATACGCCAAATTTTTATGTTATGGTATTCCGTGCAGACAAGGAAGAAAGCAGCAAAGTAAGGAAAGGAAATTGCCTACACCAAATATCGCAACAAAACAGGGATAGAATGGTAGAATGAAACTCCAAAGGAATTAGAGTTCGGGTTAGCTCAAAAACGTCGTAGAGAGAGGTGGGTGATATAGAAGGAAAAAATTGAAAACCTCAGTAAAAGGTTATAATACAGCGTGTAAGTAAAATATACAGGTCCAAAAAAATATTTACAAACGTCAAAAACACACATTTACGTAATCATTTGTTATAACGTGATGTAAACAAAGCGTAAACTTACATATAATGCAGTATAAACCTAAACATTTTAAAATATCGAGAATGAAATCTTATCATCTAAATAATAGCTGCATATATACATGCAAGAATACTTACATGCTCCAGCCCTGAATATGTACAAGAAGTAATACGGTATTTATGTAACAAATAATACAGTAACATCTGCTTTAAGAAGTGCACCTCGTAAGATTTAAGAACGTAACATTAAATTTTAAATAGCATAATCAAGTATTACTAGCAAGTTGGTGACGTTAACATAAATGTACTAAGAAAAGAAAACTAAAAAGTGTTCTAACGCAAGCTTTAAAAATAATTGCATAATCGTTGAATTGTGAACGTGCATGTAGTAGCGTACGGTCTGCAATTTATTTCGGAATCAACCAAAAAGAAGAGTCTATCTTCCAAAACAGCAACACAAGCAGAGCAAACAAAAGAATTGTTCCTTAAGCTATCGGCTTCTCTTGGGTACCATCTTAGAAATGAGAAAATGTAGGCTGTATTTGTCTACGGTTATGTGCTGGATCAACCAACTTAACTATTCTAGCACACTATGTACAAAAACGCATTTTGAAATCGCGACTTTACAACGCTCAAAGGAATCGGATACATAATAGCAGAGCTGAATAAGTAAGAGAGCCTTTCTAAAGTTTGACTTGTATACACACAACTTGAAAACGATAGGGGTAAGTAACATAAAACCATTCCCAGCAATAGAATGTTGTCTCCTGCGAAAGCAAGTAAAACTATTATTGAGTACATAAAAAGATACTCAGGAGAGTAAAGCGGGTGTATCACCAAACAAATATTAAACAAATGAGGCCTTCAATATTCTTACCTGATGTCCAGTTAGAGCGGTGAAGATTCTTGGATCCAGAACACTTACTACTTCACTCGAAAATTAATATAAAACGGTGAGGAAGTCCTATACGGGACTGACCTCCGAAATAGAAACTTATTTTTTAGGCGGTGACAATGGACTGTGTTAGGCCGCACAATCACCAAACATATGGCAAACAAGATAAAACATTGAAGGTGATAACCTGACCGGGTTTATTAAATTTAAATAAAAGAGCAGATATTACCATTAACAAATAAACTTAAACTTTATAGTAATAATATAAAGAAACTAAATGAATATATACAGAGTTGGACGGAACAATTATATTCTAGACAACAACGACAAAACATTTCTAAAATGCAAGCAATAAAGAAAGCAAAATACAATAATTAATTCGATTGAAAGTTGTTGTTCGGCTGGGAAAGCTAAAAATATTTTTTAAACATCCCAACGAGTATGCGACCTGGAATAGAAAATTCTAATGATAGTATAGCCGAGAATCAAATTGTAATTCTAATTGGAGTTACCCTCTTTGAGTTAGATTCCTACTATGAATCTCTTAGAATAAAATCTTAGCTTCATCGGATGACTGTCCTCAGTGGAAGGTTGAAAATAACTTTATGCTCGAGACTATTCTATCTAACTTGTCTCTTACATCTAATGTTGTTGAATCTCAACAAGAAAAAATCATTCGTTCTTATCATGATGCTCTTACCGCAGGCCACCTTGGTTATTCAAAACTTTATATTGTATTTATCAATTATATTATTGGCCGAGAACGAGTAAGAATGTATTGAAACTTTGTCGTAAGTGCTTCCCATATTTATTTACCAAGTTTCATTCATGACACTCAAATTCTTTTTTTTTCGATGTTGCTATAGGTCACAACACACATTGTGCCCAACCCTTCACAGCTCACATACCAAATTTTCATTCTAATTTGCAATTTTCTAATGGCCCATGCTGCATTTGGTACCAAAATTTATCTTTATTCGGATTATTTTTTATACAAGTAGTCGAAAAATAAGTATTCTTGAAAATGGAAAAAACTTTCAAGTTGTTCATTTATTAAAAGACGAATTGGAGTATAAATTAATGATACGTTTTGTTTATTGTACAAAAACTATGCAAGTTAAAACAAAAGTTTAGCACGTTTATTATCTAAAGAAATTACAAAACCTAGTTCAACAGTAGATTTTACAACCTACTCAAAAACTTTTGAAGATGAGAGTAAAGCTATTACTTCTACACTTAATTCAATTGTCTCTGTGCTGAATGAGTTTGAAGGTGATAATAACGACTCCGTATTTAAAAAAATTAGATAACTTTTAATACATGTATATGTTAGAATAAAGCGTTTAATCATTCCTAGAGACAATAGTGATGTAACAACAGTTTTTAAAAATAAAACTTTTGCAACTGCACTCCTATTGGAGGCAGATCTCTATGATAAAATAACCAAAACAGAATCTTTCTCAGTTGTTAATGATACTTCCTTACATACATTCCCCACAATCAAAGTACACCCCCCTACAGCAACTTACGTATCTAATTATTCTTCAGGTTCTATTTGGTCTATTAAATTTAATGGTAATCTTAAAACAGTGTTTGAATTCTTGGAACGTGTGTCAGAACTAGATCATGTAAGAAAAGTTTCGAAAAAAGAGCTATTCAATTCAGCAATAGAATTATTTACTAATGAAGAAATTATTTGGTTTCGAGGAATATACAGATTGGGATTCACTTGTCTCATGACTTAAACCGATTTTTTACCGTCAATACTGAAGACTTATTGTGGGATAAAATTAAAGTAAGAAAACAAAAACAAAAAAAAACAGTAACAATATTTATCTTACAAATGGAAATTTTATTCAATCATTTTCGTAAAAAGCCATTACAATCACTCGAGTAAATATAATCAAGCAATATTTACTTCCTGGTTTTATTATTCCCTTTGCTCTCACTGATATCAATACAATTTCTGAATTACTTTCTATCACTAAAAAAATAGAAGAAACAATAACTGCGAAAAACAAATTAGTCTTTTTATTTATATCACCCCAAGTACCTTTACTTATTCACAAAACACCAATTCCAAACTAACTTTTTCTAACTATTCACAATACAAAAATAATCTTCCCAACAAATTATAAGCTTAAATTTTCTCAAAATACACAACCTAAATTAACATATAATAATTCCTCACAACAACATAAAAATAATAACTAAAATTTATCTGCAGAGCCATCACATATAAATACTATTCAATAGAATTCAAATAATGATATACCGCATAGAACTAATTGTTGGAATTGTTTTCAAAAAGAACATACATACCCTAGCTGTAAATTAAAAAGAAAAATTTTTTGCTGCAGATGTGGTTTCCCTCAAATCAAAGTTTATTCCTGCCCCACTTGCTCAAGGCTGTACAAGAGACATAGTAGCCAACCTCGTAATCGATCTATCCGTGCTACAACAAAATTTTCACCTAAACATCAATTTTATGATAATAAAAATCGGTCAGAATGGTTATCTACAGTAAAAAAACTTTTATAAATCGAACACTTCTATCTCAGAATAATGTAATCTCATTTCTAAACAACCAGACAACTTACCTTACATTCAATTTAAATTGTTAGACATAGAAATTACTGCACTTCTGAATTCAGGCAGTGATATTTCAGTAATTGATTCACCTGGCATTCCTAAACTACAAGTATAGGTTTAAAACCTTTTCAATTATCTACACATAAATTATTCACTGCAGATGGCACCCCAAAAAAAATTTGTGGTACAGTTGATTTACCCATTTCCATTGGAAATACCTGTCGATTTGTTAGCTGTTTAATTGTTCCTTCTCTCCCACACTTATTTATTTTCGGCACAGACTTTGCCAAACAGTTTGAACCAACTATAAATTTTAAAAATAATACCTAAACAGTTCATACTTCTTCAAATACTACAATACCACTACTGGATTTTATTTCTTGTCAAACCCTTCAAGATAACTCAAATCTCTGTACTATAGATGATTTACTCCCTTCAGAAATTTCACAAGCAAAAACAATCACAGATTCCTTTAATATTATTGCTAGTACTCCGGATACTATTGGTCGTACAAACAATACGTTTATGAATATTGATACTGGCGATCATAAACTCTTTAGAAAACGTCCATACCATGAATTTCGCAAAACATGACGTTAGTGGTTTCACACCAAATTTTCCCCTTTCTGGTCATTATGACTCTATCTCTGGTAAATTTTATACTTTGTCGCATAAACCTTCAGAAGTGTTAAATAGATATCATCTTCAACGTGAATTGTGATTTAACGTCGGTGATACAGTTTGAAGAACAAACATAGTTTTATCTAGTGTTAGAGATACTTTCCCTGCCAAACCAGCTTCAAAGTATATTGCCGTAAATAAACAATTGTCTAATTTAGTTTATAATCTCACAAATGCTGATGGATCAAAAACCAATAATTGGCAGATTAAGGATTTAAAGCCTTATACATGCATAAATATGAATATTCTCAATCGTCCTAAAATAGTTTCCATTACTTAACTAACTCTAATACGTTCGTATTCTCATTTTCCCTTTATCTGCTTGCAAGCATATCAAAACAAAAACCTCCCTGCCTGCATAGCTGTGTGCGCTACAGTTGTTTCCCTAAATAAATAATTTTTTTTGTTTAGTTTCCACAATTTTCACACCTCCACTTCCTTGGGTTACTACTTTTATTTTTCAAAATAAAAAAAAAGCTTTTTGTTTCCTTCCCGTGTTTGAATTAGCTTTACTGGGTGGTTTGGACATTACTGATTAGAACTTTTCCGATTATGACTCTCGCCGATTGATTTTCTTTTAAGACGTTTGATACGCGTTAGTTATCCCACCACTCAATTTGTTTTTTCTTCACAATTTTATTTTCTTTTAACTTCCCTGTTACCTACAATTTCGTTTAAAAAAAAACTTTTCTATTGTGTTAAAAAAACTTTTAAAAAAAAAGTACATATGAATATATTTTTTTCTCTTTTGTTCTGGGGCAGTGTGACGTATCATTTTTTCCTGCAAGAATCTCAAGTTAGAGCTTCGTGAATCTCATGGATTCACTCTCCAGATTCCAATTTTTAGGTAAATTTTATCTCACAAGTTAGCACCTAGTAAATCCTTCGTCTGGGCGTTAGTAAAGTTGTCTATATGCGTTTAGTTTTCGCTTGCGATATAAGCTTTGTTTAAATAAAGTATAATGCTCGTAATTCTAATAGATTTCTCTTGTATATTTTAGTTCAGTCATAAAAGTTGCTGGCATTATTTATTTTAGAAAGTATTTTCCTTTAATTCATTGGCAGTTAAATCTCACCCATACACAACTTGGGTGTATATAAACTTCTGTAATAAAAGTCAATATTGATAGATGCACTTTCTCTCTCTCTATCTCTCTCTCTCTCTTTCTTTCGTTCTCTCTCTCATTTACTTTGCTAGAGAGTTAGATCATATCTAGCTTAACATCCGAGGAAGAACATCTTATCTGTCCTGAATGGTATGTAGTATATTACAAAATCTTTAGAGTTTTTTAAATAGGGATAATAACGAATAGCCCAATATTGTATCGATACCTGAAGGTCCATCATTAAAGCAAATGATAGAAAGATATATTTAGATATTATTTTAGTTTTTTATACGCACGTGGGAAATACACTTCTCAACACAACCTGGTTTTAGGGTCTTCCTTTTTATTAAATTTTATCCAGTTTTCTCTAATATGCTGTTCGTAGAGGGACTACTAACTGATATGATGGAATAAATAAAATTATCTTTTGTGGAATGGAACGTATACATAACCTCTTTCATGCGCTCGGACGTGACTTGTATGGGTTTTAAATATTTTCTTACTGGTGATCTTAGTCAGCTATACTTTTTTGGTTCAAGAACCTGAGGTGGCGTTGTTGACTATAATAGTAAAAAAACTTTTACTTTGTAGTTATCTTTACTGTAAAAGCGATGGTTTTGATTCACCGATTTTATAAATGGAGAGAAGTAGATTTAGTGATTTTTCAAATTAATTGTGCTGAAAGTTACATCATTAAAATGATTCAAGCTTGTCGTTACTTATATCTCTAAATTTCTAGATGAATTAAGTTAACAGACTGTTTGTAAAGTCAAGGGTTTCACGAAACGGTTGGTTAATGAAGTGATATAAAAAGTGTTAGATTACCAAACATTTACACATGTTTGTCGGTTCAGGATTACCTTGAAATTAATACCACTGTTATCGTTATACAGAAAATGTTTCAACTAACTTTATCTGTTAAAGATGTGTTTTGGTATGAAATGTAGATTTACTTCAAGAGCTAAAGAATATATGGCCTTAAGCCGACAAGTATTTAATTTAAAAATACTATGATCAGACACAAACTTTATGATTTGCTACTATATTAGAAGTATGTCCAAAGTCTTGTTAAATCATTTTTTTTGTTTTGTAAACAAATTATTACAATTTAGATTTTTCATAATATAATGCTGAAGTATTTCTATTCCACAAATCTGCATTTCAATATTTTTTTGGTAATAACTTCTTTATAAGGTTAGAGCTTTTAACGTTTCCTTATTTTCCCCTGAGATTCTAAGTCTTTTGCGGTCTCCGTAACAAAAAAAGGTCAAGTCTAGCCAAGGTAACTTATTTATACCCTGTCGTGCACCTACCATTTTCAATACACCTTGAAAAGGTAGCGTGCAAGGAAAACCGGATTGACCATTTGCGACCTGCGACTTGAGAATAGCTACTGCAAGTGTTCGCAGGGTCGGAAAGACATCTGACCGCTATTAATTAATCGACAAGCTGCATTAAGGTGATATTAAATTAGCATAAATTTAGTTTGGTATCCGGTATTAAAATCATCTAGAATGCAGACACGTGTTTTACTAATTTAGCTTTGAAGGTTTGTTAAAGTACTTATATCGTTAAGAATGTCGTTATTTTCAGCAGTGTATAATTGGTCCAGCTTATCATCCTATTTGGGTTAAGTGAATTTTACAATCTTCAGTTAAGTTTAAAAAAAAACGTTAGGACACACCAGAGAGTCAAAGTTTAAGTACGTAGCGGATATATACTCCCTGTTGATGATAGAGGTGGTATTATTTTAAAATGCACTTCCAAAGTTTGTACTCCTTTACATTTAATTTGACAGCAGAATTGTTACCCTGTTTCGTTTCCACTTTATTTAAGACTTATTATAAGATCTAGCGAAGTATAAATTTGTGTTAAAAGTCAGATTTAAGGTTAATATACACATTGATTCTTTATGTGATAGGATAACATAGATCAAGACAATTAAATAGGACCTCAGTATTAGTATTATAGGGGTTTGCTTGCCATAGTATCTAAAACGCAACCTGTTAAATGTCGTTCTTTGATAATGCAGAAAGAGGACTACATTTATATTAAAAAGTGAGATTATATATTAACTTAGTTATTAAGCTTAATTCATGTTGGAACTTAAGTTGTCTCAGAATATCTCTTGTCATCTAGTTTTAGAACGTTATGAAATTTTTAAAATTATGAAGCATTTAAGATCTATACATTTTGATTGTAAGTAGAAAACGTATCCAGTTTATTACGTAATTTTTTTTATTGTAATTTTAAGAACCAAGTGTTAAGTTTCAGTTTTTTTATCCTTTGAGATTTAAAATAACAGGAATAATGAATTATTTTAAATATCGACAAAACAGAGTTTATTACGAAGTATCCGTCTGTTACATTGTTAATTTGTAACAGTAATATTTTTGAGTTTCATTATATAATCTACGCAAATTTTTATCTTTTTTATCAACAGAAAGGCTTTACAGTAAATAAGAATATAAAATATTGTATTGATATTTGGTTATGTTGTGAGATATAAAGTGATAATCACGGTAATGTATTGCTTCGATTTTAATCTACATTGAAGACCCAAATTTCTGACTCGTGTGTCTTATTTTTAAATTTATAATTTTTGTCATGTATTTTGTCTTGGTACTTAATTTTTAGTATTTGTATCAATTTCTTTTAGGTTCTACATTTCTCTTTCTTTCTAAATATAGTGAGGATCTTTTAAACATCTTTGAAATCAATTCCAGTTGTTATCTACCGCTTGGAGTATAGTCTAAAGTTTAGCTGTAAGGCACACAAATTTTACCAAAAAGGAAAACTGTAAGAAGGTATCCATTTGTTTGTTTTCGAACTATATTAAATTTATTATGTTTAGCACTCTTGATCATGTAAACATCACGAGTTAAAGTTTTCAGCATAGAAAACGTTCTTTTCCGGCAGAAACATAAATCCATTATTACTTTTCCGAGCATCTCATATCACATGCAGCATTGAGTTGTAACTTTGTTTTTAAATACTAGAAGTTATATTATATCATTTGAAACATTTGCTGCCATTTACTTATGTTTCTATGTTGGTATTACACAGTATAGTTTCTCAACGAATGTATTTAAATTATTATGGTCCGAAGAAATTTCCAAATTTGTCTATAGAGATGATCAAAAGTGCTTGAGTAAATTGAAATATTTTTGTGTTTTATCTTTGAATGTCTTGTTTTTACTTTCAACGGATAGATACACAATATCAGTTAACATCTGAAAATCTTTTAATTATTTCTATGTAGATTTTGATTCGTAGTGTACTATGACCCAATGCACCTGTCAACCCTGTATTGATTCGTCTTTCTACCCTACGTTTCTATACCAGCGCGAGGTTACTGAACGTCTATTGCCTTGACAACCGAAAGCATCCACGGTTTGCAAATAATTTAACTTGGGTAGCTTTAATTTCTCCTAACAACTCTCTGTCTGCGATATTAACAGAAAACGATGCACCTTTGCAACTGCCAATTTATCTGCTAAAGCTATATATCAAATTGCTTGACGGAAATGCTTAAGTCCTTTACAAAATTCAATGAAACTTATGGTGAAATTTGTTATGCGGAAGAAATGTTATTAAAATTCAGCACCCTAATAAATAATACATCTTGGCGCGCTGCTAAGGTTAAACTTTGTTAAAAAATAATTTATTTGTAGAAATGAGTTTCCAACAAGTTAAGAAATTTACCGGGTTTGAAAATGCAAACCGTAAACTTTATAAGCACATAACTAGACAAAATAAGTTCAGAAAAATGATCGAGTTTATAATCCAGTTGTGATTGTTAGACCGAGGCGGCTCCGTGGCGTAGTGGCATGTGTGTGACTACTACGCCCAAGGTCCAGGGTTCGAATCCCGACACGGTTCGCTTGAAAAATGTTAGGCGAGCATTTTTCACAAAAATACACCCTCGTTCGGATGAGAGGTAAAATGGAGGTCCCGTGTGTGAGTGTTGTCACGCACGTTAAAGATCCCTACCTTGTTTGTAACAGCAAGGGTTCGGCAAAAAACCGAAATTTTCCAGGTAAAAAAACTCGCTTCCTGGCCAATGTAGTACCTTCGGGTGGAGCATTGGAAATGTAGATGCACTGTGATTGTTAGACCGCAATTATCTTAGGAGTGAAAATCATATAGTGTTTATGAAAAACAAAATTTAGCGTGAAGTGTCAGGGTTTTGGATATAAAATGTCCGATTTCTTTAGATAACAATAAAATTATAGATGCTGATCAAAAAGCATTTATTCATGATAAAAATCACTATTAGCGTCGACCAAGAAGTGCGTTAATGCTTTTGTAGAAAAAAGTTGCATTTTTATGTTTCAATAATTCTTCAAGTGCCTTGGTAGTCTCGACTAATAAACCAACGATTTTGCAAATGTTTTTGAAGTATTGGAAAAAACGGTGGTCGTTAGGTGCAAGTGATGGTAACATTGTCGAAAATAGAATCTTCGATTTCTAACTCAGATAGCTTTTTTGCGGCCAAACGTGATACGAGTGGTTAAGCGTTATCATGCAAGTGGATAGGTCGTCACTAACCAAAGACGGTTACTTAGCTTCTAATTCTTCATACATGTTCTGTAATTCCCTGCAATGTGGTAGAATGTAAGTTCCGTGTGTGGGTGTCGACACGCACGTTAAAGATTGCTGCCTTAGTTGGAATACTAAGGGTTCGGCAAAATTCAAAATTTCCAGATAAAAGAGCTCACTTCCTGGTGAATGTAGTACCTAGGTAGGAGTATTCAAAAGTGAAATGTAGAAGTATGTGCTGTTACATGCCAAAATTGGCAATGTAGCATTTTAGATATAGTTATAATTTATAAAATAATTCCGCGTATTTTTAAGTTAATAATGATAACTTTCGTTGTCGCTGACAGTCGCGTTTGCGGAGAATAAATGCGTGGATGCCCGAGTGTCAAAAGCAGGAACTAAGCCACGAGCCCACGACCAAGCAACAATTATCTTGGTGTTCTGTGTGTTTTTTGTAGGAATAGGTATGTAGGTTCCTTAAACCTTTACCTTTATTGTACCTGGTACCTTATCTCCTTTCATTCCCCTACGAGAGCAACAGCAGTTACGTGAAGGACAGATGGAAATCTGGTAATCAACATGGCGTAATTCAACCCACAAATCACCGTTGGACCCTGAGATTAAGTTCAGAGATGCCAGCACGTGAGTAATTTGATTTTATTTAAATTGTGCAATTTACTTAGCGGTTGCATTACTCGACAGCGTGGTCGGTATATGTTATAAAATGGCGGGTGAAATATGCCGCGCGCCCAAGTATAACAGTGCAAAGCAGGTGGCTATCATACAGTTAGCGTACGATTGCTGATCTCAAGGTGCTGGGTTTCTATCAACCTTTTTTAATTTGAAAAAGAAAAATATCCGAATGTAATACATTCATAATATTTCTAAAACTTCTTTATATAGTTGTTGAAAATGATTATTATAAAAACTGTCAAGAAAATGAATGTTTGTTATCCATCAAAACCAAAACAAAATAGCTGTACAAATAAAACAAAGCGAAGTCCAGCAAAAAGTCGATGCCTTCTAAAGTTTAATAAACTCCTCGTCTCATATCCAAAGACCTAATAAACTACTGTACTGAGGCGATTGTTACTTTCTAATATCAGGAAACAATATTTCACCGAGAAACGAAAGGATTCTATCGGTTGTTCAAGGAATTATCCAGTACATTTAGAGTATGCAGTATTATTCCGGAGGGAGGCCTGCTAAGAATTAAAAGCATTCAGAAATCATACCCAAAAGAATTTGTGAAAGATAAGGTAAAAGTGGAAATAATATTTGCCCTCAAATTTAAAAAACTTTTATAGCCTTCGGTGTAGTTTTGTTAGTTGTACTGATTTTTTCCCTATTACTACAGGACGCGAATTTGTTTCTTACTATTAAGATCAAAGTACATATTCTGTTTTTAAAATTAATGTCTGAATATACTTATACACATCTTCCTTTAACCGAAAAATAACATACGTATAATTTTTATACAAATAGAGTAAATGCTAAAATATTATACTCTTCCAAATGTATTCTAAAATAGTTTACAACATCGCGCTTCTTTTTTCCTACCTTTTCTAACTGATCCTTACAGTGCGCTTTTTCCGTAACAAACTTTGGATTAAACTCAAATTCCCTGTTTTAAAGACACGGTTCTTGGTTTGGTATTTATTTATCTAGCTATAGTATGCACATCGTTGATACTTTTTTATTTAGTCACAGAGCGTTCTAGAGTATCTGTGGCGTTATTTTTCGTTTATAAGGCTCTTGACAGGACATTATTTTTCAACATCGCTTTCACGATATTGATCTTTACTGTTGTTACGTGTTAAATTAACCCTAATAACCTGAATGAAATTTACCCCACCACGAATACGTAACAGTAATAATATACCTGCTAGCTTGCAGTGGTATGTATAGGTGAATTTTATGAAAACAAATGCAAATTTTTAGGGTATAACAATGTTAATATTTTTACTTACCTGTAAAAGTCTCTGAAGTTTCTGCCTAATACAATTTTGTAGAGCGCTAACTCACTTGGATTTTTTGTGCTTGAATTTTAGCTTTCTTTCAAAGAACTTTTGTCTCCTTTATAGTCAAATTTGCACCTATGTAAAGATTTAACGTAACTTTACAGGTATTGTAAAATATTACTCTTAAAATTTGTCCTTTGCAATTTATCAATAACTTTCGTCATATTCGAACAGAAATACTGTATCTGTGCTTCCCGTTGTCATTGAAAATTTTAAACAGTATTTTTTCATAGTTTTCTTTTACTATACGCCTTTAAACAGCTCGTATCAGACGTCCCTCATCCGATTGTTGACATTTGATTCTTGTCCAATACTCCACCCGAAGGTACTACATTGGCCAGGGAGCGAGTTTTCTGTACCTGAAAATTTTGACTTTTGCCGAACCCTTGCTATTCTAAGCAAAGTAGGGATCTTTAGCGTGCTTGACAAGACTCACACGGAACCCATGTTTTTTTTTACCTCTCATTCGAACGAGGGCGTGTTTTTGTGAAAAATGCTCGTCTAATATTTTTCAAGCGACACGTGATGGAAATAGAACCCAGGACCTTGGGCTTAGTAGTCACACGCAAACTAAGCCACAGAGCCGCCTCCGCTTGTCGGCAGCAACTGTCGATTTATATCGATCATGTTATGAACATGCAGGATCTAGGTCGTAGCAATAGGCAATACGCAATATAGTGGAAATCAAATAATGTCAAACACGACATCCTTGAAATCTGTATGAATTATTGTCGTATAACGTATTTCTTTATTATTGAGACGAGACATTAAATTAAGCTCTTGGTTCTGAATGTAACATAACCTATAATGTAATATCAGGTTATTAATTTGCAAATAACTACCTAACCTATTAAGTACATAGAAGGCAAGGTGTAGTCAGTTTTCTTGGGAACAAGTGAATTAAATAAATCATATGCAGAAAGCATGGGATAATAGATAAAAATTAAAAATTGTTATTGTTTTCAAAATGTAATGGATTTAATTATTAAGTTTACCTTTTGTTATATCTGGAAATGTGAAGTAATAATAATGCACGACCGTATTATTTGAATAAATGTTATAATACTTTCAAACAAGAGAAATAAAATGTTAAGATAAAGAACTGGAAAATGAGCTTTTATAATTCTTCAAATATTATTGAGACCCTTGTTTAAGGCGTGGAAAAAATTTAGTACATGGAATCTGTACCAAAGATGATTACGGCTCAATAAGAGTTTCGTTGTGTGGCAGTTGTTTGTGTAACAACCCACGCACAAATTGTTTAACTTTTAACAAGATAGTAAATGCAGTGGGAGTTGGTACTTTTAAAAAACAAGACAACTGAAAAATGGCTGCTGGAGGTGAGTTCTGCTCAACCATAAAAATTATAACTTGAGTAACGTAATTATTATTTTAATTACAGAGATTACAAAAGAAACTGTAATGAGTATAACAACATTTACACTTCGCCGGTTATAAAGACAGATCTATGGATTTGTATATAAATCTTAATTAATAAAACGAGTAATTTGCAGTGTAGTCAATAAAGAAATTAAAGAAGTCTAAGTTCGTATTGTATTTTGCAAGTATGAAATAGGCTTCTAATGATAGCATTTTAAGGGGCTTTATCAAAAGTTATGAAAGACATAGTAAAAGAATTTCATTAGCTGCTAGCATTTTCGGTTACTAAAGAAAAAGTTTTGAGATTGTATAATAATTTATTATTGTTTGTATAGATTGACATATTAGTATTTAGTTAAAACAATCAATTAAAAATAAAACATGAAATATAAGTAATTTATTGTTACAATTTAAGATTGTTCAGATAATTTTGTACTATGCAAAGCTTCATTTAAATATTTCTGATATGGATATTCTAGAGATTGTAGAATCGTAGTTGCAGTACTAATTCTTAAAGAATTATTTGTTTAATATTTAGATTTTTATTAGGTAATATTGATGTTTGTGATATGCAAACAAACAGATAACTTAGCATCTTCTTGTGCTGGTATTCCAGCAATAGCATCATTGTTTGCAGTTTTTAATACTATATATTGTATTTATTTACAAACATTACTTTTTATATGATAATCTGTACATGTAAAAGAAAAAATATGAATGCGATGATACATTCTTCCCAAACTATGACAACATTTTCCTGAAGAAATTTTATTAGTACATACAAAATATTTTCAAAATAACGTATTCAAGCATTTTGTAAATGCGAATCCATCCTAGTAAAGGCAAAATTGTTTGTTGCAGCTGTTCGATGCCTTTTAAAAATTTGCTTAAGCATACAGTTCTTTGGTCCTTTATTTCTTCAGCCTGTTCTCCATTGTATTGAAGTAGTGAAGTACTGCATGTAATACCTTGTCTAGTCTTATCATTTTTTATTATCTACGAAATATCTAATGCTTTTATGCATACGCCCCAAGTACAAATTCGTAGTAATTCCACGGTGTTTTCGTAAACAATATGCCTATTTTTCATAATTATCCTTATAATGGGCTCTGAAGTAAGTACTGAATTCTACAGTATCAAAATATTCTGGAAGGCCTTGAAGAAAATTATTTAATTGTATCAAAAAGATTTTTCGTGTATACCCTGCTGTAGTGTTATTAAAGATTTATGTATTAAGTTTCGTTTTTCTACATTATTTTTTGATTAAATAAGTCTACCAAGCACGATCTACATGCCATCTGAAACACAGTTGCCGGAGATTTGCATCAGTGACACTTGTCTATGATTCATAAAACACTATTGAAATATAACTTACGAATAATTTTGGGCATATTGCTGAACCCAATTTCCGTATGCACCTCTCTGTCTTTTCTATTTGAAAACATATAGGCAAGGGAAAATTTTTCCTGAAAATTATTCACAACTGTTACAGTTGTGAGCTTACAATCAAAACCATTTAGTCTTGGGTTGTCATCAATAGCTATGATATATTATCTCCATATTGTTCCAACATATGCATTTGGTAATTTTTAATTAAGATAATGCAAAAATCATATTGACCAAATTTACGGTTATTTATTATTTCAGACTACCTTTTATATAATAAAACTAAACTTTTTAATATTTAAGTTCTTGGATTTGCATACTCATACTAGTAGCATCATCTTTATTATAAACTCCATCTTCAATATTCTGTTCTTTCTTATGTTTCCATGTCTTACTTTAGCGTTTAATCCAAATGTTTCAAGTTGCTACCAGTATTGCACCGTAAACAATCAAATTTTATAAGATTAGAAATATTCTAATCACTATAATATACCTAATTACGTTAACACTGCAAGGGGGCAAATCATAAGTACGTAGTTTGCTTTAGGACACCAGCCATCGGTTTAGAGACAATTTTAGGTTGAACGGCCTGTAGATTCATTACAATATAACTATTTATTAGGATTTTATGCAATGATTTTGTGTAAAGACAATTTTATTCCAGATCGACACTGCACATTAATCTTTGTATTTATTTTAACAAAGTTCAAAGACAAAACTAAAACTTGCTGTCTTCTCAAAATTTAAATTAAACAAAACAAATAAAGCAAAAAAAATCAATGTCAGTTAATTTAGCTTTATAATATTGATTCAGACTGAAGATGATCTACATACCAAATAAGTTACTTACGTAACATACGTAATAAATAATGGTAATTAATGAAAGTCAAACTATAAATTTGTATGTCATGTCATGAACGGCTTAATATATAATCTCTAAACATTAATAATTTGTTAACTTAAATATTATACAATAAATTATTAAACAGTTACTCTAATCATGAAAATTGGCGACATTTATTATGCATTTGTTTTTGTGTTAGTACTGCGTACTTATAAAAGCATCATATAGTGTAATGTGGGTGATTCTGATTATCCTATGCCATTTTTCAAATCGATATCGCTGCTACTGTTATCACTGTCTGTATTACCCATATTGATTTAACAGTTACACGAGTTAAGGTTCGTGGCTGGGAGCGGTCCTTTTTAAAAAGACATTTCCAACTTTTTAACAAATTTATTTATGTTTATACAGAAATTAATATTGAATTTTAACAAACTTGAACTGAATTGTTCTAAGTCGAAATACATTAATGAATTGTACAAAAGTGAGTAATCTAACGAACTGCAGGTTGCTTAACCCCCTTCACTGAATCTTGATAAAATAAGACATAAAATCAGAAATCTCTCAATTGTATAAATAGAAACATGTTAAAAAATGTTTCCCAAATTATTGAATTTATAAAAATTCACCAATAAAATTAATCAGCTGATTTCACGTTAAGCGTATTGGCTACCATAGGAAAGTCGATCCCAGGTCGCAACACAAATTGAAGGCAATCATTCTTTTAAACTTTAAAAATTTTTGCTTAGTGTACTCAAACCAAATATTTCAAACATCAATAAATCAAAGTAACCTTCAATTTATGTCATAAACGTCAAACTTGAAGTTTTTATTATTTTGACAACGATCCTAGGTCATGAATCGAAACGTAAATAAAATAGATTTTAAAAACTATGAGTGGTTTCATTCCCAAAGAAGATTAAGAAGAATGCTAAACAAACCACAACAAACATACAAGGAGTATTTGCAGTGTTAAAACTGAACGATGGATTAACTGTCGTCGACTGCGGCTCCCGGGCCTTATAATATCCCTACCCCCTCACATGGCTGTGGGAACTTGCAGACCTAATGTCTGCTTACACTTGACTCTATTCATAATACAATGTTGCGATCTTAATTCTATTCATAATTACTTTGTTGCGAGCTTACTTTCTAGGTAATCTCGGTACGTGACTGTCTGTGACCGCCTGTGACCTGACATCTGCAGTGACACTTATTGCCTGTGCTACAAAGTAGCGCTTCCGTTCCCATGAACGTTAATAAACTGCATGAATTGTTCTTCATTTACATTATTGCACATCACTTAGCGCATTTTCTAATATTTCTGATAATTTCATAATTATTCTTTCTTTATATATATATATATATATATATATATAAAATAATTGAGGGATTACATAACTCCTCCCGACGTACATTAAAAATTAAGGGTTTTTTACCTTTCTTGATTTTTAATTCAAAATTCATCTAATTTTTATTTCTTAAAACTCATATTTTCTAATGGTACATTTGTTTCTTTGTTTGCCTTAAATCTAAAACTGTTTTCTTTATTTTTATATCTAATATACATTTTGTAAATTACATAAATGATCAATAAAATAGTCAGAATAATTAATACAATTGCCCATACACTAAATGTTGTAGTAGTGCACTTTGGGCGTTTTGAGTTCGTTTTGGTGTTCTTTGTAGTCTTCCATGAGTTTTATGGCGTGGTTGAGGTTGTCTAATTCCAGGTGTTCCAGTTGCATGGGTTTTTGAGGTATTTCTTCGTCTTCGTCTTGAGTAATCTTGATTTGTAAATCGGGTAGATTTGCTAATTTCTTGGTTTGTACGGGATCTTGGTAAACTCTAATTATTTAATTTTTAATTTTAAATAACAATTAACCTTAAGGGTGATTAATTTACTTCCGGTTAATGCTAAGTTACTTTCGTCTTGATTGCAGTATCTTGTTGAGATTACTTCTGTGGTGAAAATGGCTATCCATTTATTTTCCGTTACTTTCTGGATTTTCATATTGGTGATTTGTACAGGTTTGGCTTCACAATTTTCGTAATGATTAGAAAACTTTAGTAGTTGTAATTCGCAAGGGCTGTCTTCTTGAATTGTTGTCGTTGTCAATGATTGTCGTATAACCATATCTTAGTTCATTTAAGGATAGGAATTTGGTTTTGGGTATAATAACTTGGTATTTGCTAGTCATTTTTATTGGAAAAACAAATGAATGATAATAATTGTAATTGTTAATCTCTACTATTGGTATTTCTATTAAAAATGTTATATCGTTATTTTTTACATAGCCTTTAACTGTATTAAAATGTTTGATTCTATTACATCGAAAGGTAATTTACTGTTGGTTATAAAAGATCTTATTCTCAATAATTCTTTTAATAAATCAATTGGTTCTATGATACTGGAATGTAGGGTATTTAATTTTGCAAAGGTTAATGCGTTTTCTAACGTTGCTAAAATTTGTTGAATCAAGGTAAGGGTTGATATTATTTGGTTGTGTATTGTGTTAAATCTAATTAAATTTCGCATGCCTAACATGGTAGTTTGCATGTTATTTCCTAGGGTTTGTATTCGATTGGCTATACTATCTTGATTTCTAACTTAAGGTTTCATTAAATTTGATGATCGTTAATTGAGTTAATGATATTTGGTTACTAATTATGGTTTTGATGTCGTTCTGGTTTTCTATTAATTGTTGTATTGCGTTGTCATAGCGTTCTGCGTCTTGATTATCTAAATTGCCGGTAATTGCTTTTATTATGTTTCCTAATCCGTTGATTAGTTTTGTTTTTCTATTCGTTGTTTGTTCTGTGGGTATTAGTCGATTAAATTTGTTTTCTATGTTTCTCAAAATACTTTCTATTATACTGTCGTAGTTCATCATTTCTATGGCGTATTCTTTCCGAATTTTGTTGTGTCCATTGATTGTTTTAGTCGGTAATAATTATTTTTGATTATTTGAAATTCTTGTTTCAGTTCCGTTAAATTGAATTTTTGTGTAAAGGTCCAATAGTCTATGGTGTTCTACATACTGCCTAATTTTATTGGTGGTATACCGGGGTTATTCTTTATGTTTTCAATTATGATTTCGATGTCCGTACTACCTAGGTGGAGGTTGACGGTAAGGGTGATGATTGTCCATCTGAAAGTACAGGGTGTCTTAAGTTTTTGAAATGAATATATTTTGTTATCTTGCCGTTGTCTACTACGGCTACGTTTCTGTCGGATATACGTTTAATTTTAAAGGGGTCTAAATTTCTCGGTGCCGTTTTGTGTGTTTAGCTTTGGTAATTTTTCTCGTATACGGTTGGTCCTATGGAAAATTTATTTACGTCTGTGTTTTTATTACGGGTCGCGGTAATGCGTTCTTTGTCGTTATCTAACTTATCCTTTACTTTGTCGTAAGTTATTTTTAGTTTTTCTTTGTGATCCTTGGCGTATTGCTGATAGATTTCCTTGTTATAATGTATATCATAAGGGTTGCGTGAATCTGAATGTCCTATGGTTAATTCTAATGGTGTAAAATTGGTTGATGAATGAATTGTGTTATTATAGGCGATTAATGCGTAAGACATTAAGTTGGTAATATGTTTTTTCTTGCAATTTGTTCTTAATAATCTGATCTGTTCTAGTAAGGTTGAATGTAGTCTTTCGATTAGTCCGTTGGATTCAGGGTGGTTCTTAGTTATAAAATAAATTTTTACTTTGTGTAATTCCAGAGTGTTTTGTAGTGTTTCGTTTTTGAATTCGCTTCCGTTGCCACCCCTTTTCCGATCTCCCAGAGAAAAGGGAGTCGCCAGACACGGTGGAATAAGATAAGGTTTCCCTAATAACTCGGTTTGGCTGGGTCGTGGGTCATGGAGACCAAACTTGAAGCCAATAACTGGTGTTAAAATAATTTTGGGGGCCAGAAGACTGCCTGGAAACCCTAAAGCTCAAAATACTGAAAGTGACGTCTTCAATCACTCTCATACAAAAAAAATGCCTAGCAACGACGACTCATAGGTATTAAAGGAGCAATAATTATTAAAGCTCATAATAACACTATGTATATTAACCTCTTAATTTTTAACAGTTTCAGAACTTACCAACCGTCCTATCAATCTTATATATATATATATATATATATATATATATATTACTCATATTTAGACCAGGGTAGAAAATTAAATAATCACATCAAATAATTTTAATCACCGTGTATAAGGAATTTCATTAAATAATACGCGTTATTAAAACCATGAAGCATAAATAAACTCGGTTGTTTCAGTAAAAATAAGAAATTGAAATTATTTATAAGACGAAGCAGTAGTGAAAAGCTCTGCGTGTAATGTAATTATTCCTAAACAAAGAGAAATTACGTGCAAAGTTTATATTAATTAACCCTATTTTAAGTAACCGGTAGTAAAACAAAGTGTACGTATAATAATTAATATTTAAGTTGTATTCGCTAAAAATGAAAAGGATAGAAATCAATTTTAATTGGAGTTAATTAAACCGTTAATAACATATAATACCTATAGAAACTTGTAAAAACCCAAGATTAAAATACCACGGAATAAAGCTCTGAAAATTAATATTATTTTGAACACCTGCGTAGTTTAAATATCACATTCTGCGTAAATTTGGCAAATAATTAATGGTTACAAAGAATCTTGGAGAAACCGGGGCTTAGTATTCACGAGAATGTGCGATACGGGTTTATTAAACCCAGATAACAGTCCGCGTGGACTGAAATAATCGATAATGAAGAGTGTCAATTTGCACCAATAAGAACACGGTAGAGAAGGAAAGAGAAAATGTGTCAAGCAAAGACACATATTGTAAAAGGCGGATTTAAGCAACGTCACGGGGTCACAATTGGTTAAAAATAGGATGCAAATATCAGAGGTAGAACAACAATTTCTGTACAAAATCAATTAGTTTTTCTCGGACATGCTTGCGTGCCGTGTGGAAATTTTCTAAGATTTGAATGGGGCGAGTGAAAATTCATAAAATCGACGCGTGAGCGGCAGACTGGGAACATGGCATGAGAAATTCTTTAGAATTACCCGTTTTGGGGAACCGACCGACAGACAGGCTTTTGCTATATATACCGAGATGAAGATAAACAAGCTCTCTTAGACTTTTGACGATTCGATGCGTTAAAAGCTCGTACATACGCGACTTGATTGAAGATATTAAACCGTGCATTTTAGTTTGATTAAATAATTTAAAGTTTGCTAGTATATTTTAGTGATTCAAAATAGCTTGTTATTTACGTGCTAACATGAATGTACTTCAGTGCACTTAGATACAAGGTAATAAAATTTAGTTTCACTGTACCAATTAGCAAAATTTACAACGACGAATGTATACACAAAAGTAGGCAGTTTTGGCGCATATTGGTGACAGAAGCATGAATTTCTTTGCTATTTTTCGGGGGTGTTAATAATTAAATGGTTCAAATACGTGTCTGGATCCATGAATCAAGGGTCAGATAAACACAGATGAGTTCCGGAAAGGCCCAGAAACGACTTTGAATGTATGGTGATGGAGCAAATTTTAAAAGCGTAGAGAATCAGAAGCCGTAAATATAATCCTGTTGAATGGTGTGATTAACTAAAGAAACGATACTTTGAAGCTACGAGGACAGTAACCTTCAGGTAAATTATACTATTTTGTTTGACATTTTGTGTGTATTGAATGACTTTATAATTGATTTACTTTAAATGGACATTAGTGAAATTGTTCTAATTATAAAAGTTTAATTTTAAGATGAAATTTGCTTGTTTAAGTAAAAGGGTATTTTGTTTTGATGTTCGGGAATATGATGAAACTTTGGGTATGTCTTTGAGCTCAATTAGACAAACCTGGTTAATTAACGTAAAGGGTGGTAGATGCTCCTTTATACTCAGACTCCGGTCTGCTTATATTGTTATATTAATTAGTAGGCATCCAACAAGGACTTTAATTGTGGATGCACAGTAAAATGATAATAAAATTAATCTTGAAATTCTTTTAAAACTGAAATTTATGCTGAGTTTTAAATTTGAAATTTAATGTATTCTGAATATTGATGTAAATAGAGTTAACGTTGATGTTTTGGTAGGAATGTTGTTTTTTTTTGAATGAGGAGGTTTATAACATTAGGTGAGCAGCCGAGGCGAAAAGCGTAGTTCACGGATTTTAAAGGTATCACAGCATTTCTTGACGCCCAAACTGTGGGGCTCGAATGTTTTTTGAAAGAGCCAGTACCTGCAGATATGAGAAGATTCACAGCAATTCTTGGCGCCCAACGTGTAGCTCGAGTTCCAAATAAAATTTTGTTATTTTATTCCAGGAAACTGGCGATCTGAGAGAGAGTTTCTGGTTGTGTAT
>JARFIW010001717.1:0-154982 GCA_036346225.1 Platerodrilus igneus
GGCACGGATCGTGCTCTGGACACCCTGATCTGGACCGTCGGGCAAGATTAATTAATTAAACCTAATGCAATCGTTTGCAAATTATAGACTCTAACCATGGAGACTGATTGAAACACCAACACACGGCGGACAGTAGTCATTAGCTTAATCAGGTGTGCCAATAACTTTACACCCTAACATAAACCTCAAATTTATGCAACACTTAATAACAATTGCTTTTACCAGTACAATTTAAAGGATTACAGTATCGCAAATAGTTTAAACGTTTTAAAGAATATCTGTGTGGTAAGAAATTTCAAGTAGTATATTTTTGTTTGTATAATTTAAAATGAATTATATTGCTCATTATGACGTTATAAATGGAGAGCGTAATTTATTTACACGTATTTTGAAAGATTGTTTGTACACACAAGACCAACAGTAATACAATTTGAAATACACACATTAAAATGAGTCGTGAAAAATGTTGTTTAGAGAATGATGTAATAAAAGAACACACATTCTAAAACAATACATATTTGAGACCATTTATGTTACAAGTGCAAATACGTTTATTTATCTAAGTAAAATTTATCAAGGTTCTATTTATTTTCAGCTGTTTAATGTAAATTACGTACTAATTACATTCATCATTAATGTATAGAACAATGATACTCAAATTTATGTGCTTAAAGGAACGGTTATAGAATACCATTTTCAAAGAAGAAGAAAATAACCAATTTTAATAAATCATTTATTCGATTAAAAAATACATCAAGGTTCTATTTATTTTCAGCTGTATGATGTATACGACATACTAATTACACTCATCATTAATGTATTGAACAATGACACTCTTTTTTATTTACAAAACAGAAATGTGTTATATTTAGACGAGTTTTGATTTGAATTGTATATGCTAAAACTAATTCATTGAAGAAAATGACCAAGTTTAATGAAATCATTTATTCAATTAAAAAATACATTTATGTCCATGGGGTGTCATGCTAGTAGCTCGATGTGACGTATTATTGTATTCTTCCATTACCTTAGGTAAAATATCCCACCATCTATGACTGCGTTGCAAGGAAAATCTTCTGTACAACTTGTTTTTGAGTGTTCTTATTAATCTTTCGCAGAAGAGCCGGCTTTGATTGCGTAGAATAATGGTTTATCTTTTATTCCATCGAGTTTTAGGTATTCGAGGAAGCGCGCAGATAAAAAATAAATAAATCTTCATTTTCAAAAATAGCACGACCCCCACTCTTTGTCGACACTGACTTGATTCTTAAGATACGATACTTTCTATCGGTGGGAAGTTCAGATGCACTTATTGTAGTTTTACGCTTCATATTCATATTTAGTTTTGTAAAATCCATATTTTTATATGCTCCGAAAATAAGGAGTAAAACAAATAAAGTGTTAACAATTTTAAAGTAGAAATTTAAATATTACAAATGACTAGTTTAGTCTTTGTACGAAGCGCATGAAGAATGTATAAACGCAGCAATTGAGTTAGAGCGAACCAAGTTGCTATTTGAAAAAAACTATACGCCATAACAAAATCTTCTTCCAAAATCATAATTGTAGACCCGAATCTGTTCGACGATTATAAAATAACTTTCAGATTTGTTGACATCTTTTCTCAGACCGTACTTGATGTATCGCTCAACGTATTTAGGAACTTTATATCAAATCTTCCATATATTATACGCACTATATGGAAGTTGGCCTGCGAAATCAGATACGCAAATTTGGCAACTTACGTTTTTATTTAAATAAGAATTGTTTAATGAAGATGGTGACATTTGATGAGAATTATATATTATTTACAAAAGGAACTTTAGAACACTTTTAGGGATATCTCAAATCGTTATCAACTACGCTAATGTTTTAAGAGAACTAACGGAAAACGGTATTCCTAATATAGACCTGTTTCTATTAGATGTAGCAATGGAAAGGTATAACAGGAATGATGTTTTACAGAATTTCGCACATGATATAATTAAAAGCAAATACAGTAATAGCGATGTTGGGGTTATGTTATACGAATTTATAAGAACCTATCCAAGATTGTTTGAAAACTGTATTTGCAGACAAGTTGAGTATATGGACGAGTACAACAGGTTACCGTTCCACGCATTTCCGAGCGATGTTTAAATTTTAAACTATAGATTTTAGAGAAATTTCTACAACTATAATCCTGCATATTACAGTTTATTCTCTTATATCTTTCAAAATTGTTGTATTTTAACTACAGATATTGATAGCTGTAAATAAAATTATATTATAGTTTAAATAAAACACTTCTGATTAATAATTTCGTAAAACGTTTATAGCACCCTTTTAATAAATACACATCTCTGTTATAATTCTTTTCATAAGAACTTAGATACCCGCTTCAGTTATGTGGACATTTGAAGAATTAAAGAATACCAATATATACTTTATATTTTATAACATAAACAAGCAAATATATACAAAATAATTTCTAAATTCACATTATTCATTTCTTATGATGGTAGTTGAGGTGGTTAAATTTTTGCTTTAAAACTTACAATTTAGTATATTTTCCATCTGAATATCTGCCAACAGTTTTATAAACCCCATCTCCTCGATTATTTCCATAAAATCATCCAAATCCTTGGGCATTACTGACACAGCAGTACAGTGCTGTATTGCTTTCTCGTATGACTGACACATAAGACATTTATCTCCTTCTATTGAAAACCGTTGCCCGCATTCTGCTTTTTTTACTCGTAAAGCATAGCGAAATCTTTGAATAACCTCCCCAAAGTCTTTATACATATTTGTTTAATCGTCTCTTTAAACTGTATAATCGACAAATTATAACTTCTACGCGAGTTATGTATCCCCCAATTACATATATATATTGATGTATTGACTCTAATATGAATTATTAGAAATTATTAAGTAAAAGTATAAGTTCAATGCAACATTGTAACACAAGGATAACCCAGAGAGGTTATCGACAGTTCATGAGAACGGAATGCAGCTTTGCATCCGTGAGGGCAGTGATACTGCAGGTGGCAGGTCACAGGCGGTCAACAGACCGCAATTACTTAGAATTAAGTCGTTACATTGTAATAAAGTGTACAATTAAAGAGAAACGCAGACATGAGATCTGCAAGTTCTCACAGCCGTGTGAGGGGCAGGTTATTATAAAAGGCCCGGGAGCTCAATGCCCGGCAGTTAGTCTTCGAACTCCATACTTCGTTGTTCAAGCTACTCAACCGAGTCAGTCTTCGAACTCCATACTTCGTTGTTCAAGCTACTCACTAGTACAATAATTATTTTAGTATTATGTACAAGTTATCCAAATTTTAACTAATAAAAATATTGTTAAAGTTTCAAAGCTTTTTAAAAAACCAGCTCCAAAGGCCCGAACTTTAACTGGCGCAGCGGTAACGGATGTCAAAGGGCACTGAAAATCCAAAATCGGAAGATTGGTGACCAAGAATTTTATTCGAAATTTTGGCAGAACCCAAACCAAGTTGGAGGAAGAACAAGCATAGTCTGAATCCAGCAACAAACCAAGTTGGACAAGGAACAAGAATCGTCTAAGGCCAACAAAACAAACCAAGGTGGACAAGATACAGAATCGATCGAACCCACCAAAGAAACAGATGAAACTAATGTAAGTTCATTTCCATAATTTTATTTCAAACCAAAACTATCATTGATATATGCTAGTATTATAACTATTGAGTACCATTTATATTTACTGTTTATGAATTGTATTTTTATGAATATTTTTTAAAAATAGTTCAAAGTGAATTAATTTCAAAACGAGACTGTATAACATTTTATGAGACGAATGTAAAAGAGATAAAAATTTTTTCTTTAAAAAGCAAATGAAATTTGAAGTTTAAAAGAAATTTTTTTTTAAAAGTAAATGAGAATTAATATTAAGAGATCCTTACCATAATAAATAAAACGAACTCAAAATAATCCAAAAATAAACAGGCGCACATTCACTAACACCAAAATAAGAAACATCAATTACCGCGATTCAAACCCACGTTTCAATCCGATAAAATAAAAACACAGAACGCAATTCAATTTCAAAGCTAATTCGAACAAGCAGTACAGAACGTTTAATTAAACCATTGACCTCTATAATACTGAATAAATCACAAGAACATTCTGCATTAACTAAAAATACGGTAACTTAAAACCACCTAAGAAAACAAAGCTCGCATCTTTTATACACTTAGAACATCAGAGAAGTGCAATAACTTTCAACTTTCAGCTTAACAACGCAATATCATTATTAAAATCGCTTTCAGAATCCTTGCACAGTACTAAAGAAATAACTTCCAACTTTCAGTATAATTTCAATTTGCATCATACACGGGATAATAAAATCGACGCAGTTTCTATATTAATACCTACAATCCATAAAAGCGTGTACAATTGCAATAAACTCTAAACGTTTTTCAACTAATTAATCAGCATTATAAAGTGCAGTAAAACGGTCATCATAAGAATCTTTAATTAAAACGCTAAAACGTTATCATACGCTCATAATTGTAAACCTGAAAACGCACATAACGAAGAGATTCAATTACCAACAAGCATTATAATACCAAGAGATCTAAAAATAAAACAGACGTAACACTATGCGAAAGCATTAGCAAGTAAATTATCTAATTCTTATAAACTAACACCTGTAAGTGCAATTAACTCAACGTACGTAACAAAGTAACGAAGATTACATTCTTAAGTATTCAATTTCAACCATGAAGTACAGGAGTAATCAACCTTAAGTTATAAGTAGAACACAAGACAGACGAACTGTACGTTTACGCAACTCAGTAAAACCCACGGAAAGAGTATTAATTAACAGAATTTAACCAAAACAAAGCTAAACGAGAATAAACCCATCCATTTAAGATTCCTTAAGAAGCAAAACTCAAGACGAACTAAAAGCTGCATAAAACAATTAATCCAAGACTACGGTAAATAAATTCAACATTATTGAATACAAATCTCGTGAATACATCACCGCATTGTGTAATTAAATATAAATAAACAACGACTACGATTTTAAAAATAACTCGACGCAATATAAACTTAAAATTAATAAATCTAATACTACAAGTACGAAATTAATCTCAAATTCTTACCAAATTTTTATCCACCCAATCCAAACTGAAAATTAACAAATTCAAATCAAAAATAACGCCGAAAAATAACAAAATAAACCTCAACCTTTACCAAAATTTTATTTACCTAATCTAATTGAAAAATTAACACACCAAAACCAAAGTTAACGTTTCAAATAGCTAAATCAACATCAATTTTTACAAAACTCTAAGTTATCCAATCTAAAAAGGAAAATTTAAAAAACCAAAGCAAAAATAACGTCATAAAAAGGAAAATCATCCCCAATTTTTACAAAATTCGAAATTATTTCATCCAAAAGAAAAAACTAATACATCCAAAGCATAATTAACGTTACAAATAGAAAATCAACCCCAATTTTTACAAAAATTGAAATTTCACAACCCAAACGGAAAATTAATAAATCCGAAGCAAAAGTAACCATACAAATAACGAAATAAAGCTTAATTCAAAAAAAAAAAAAAAAAAAAATTTAAATTTTCCAAAAATCGAAAACAACCCTTAACCAACATGAGTAACACAGACTTACGTCTCTATTTAGAGACAATTCAGACGTTCGATGGCACGCAGGCCCATCTCTCAAATTTCATTGGAGCATGTGAAATGTTCCTAAAAACCTTTTACAAACCCGGAGATGACGCAAGAAATTCATTGCTTATACGCTTAGTAATAAGTAAACTAGCCGGAAGGGCACTAACCTTAATCGCCAGTAGGGACGACTTATCGGAATGGGACCAGTTTAAACAGCTACTAATTGCATATTTTGGAGACCAACGTAATATAAAATGCCTGGTACGAGACCTAATAAACCTTAGAATGGAACACAATCAATCCCCTACCAATTCGGAATGAAATGCCAAGACGTGAGAAGTTTAATTTTAACAAAATTAAAAATCGAAGAACCCGATCAAAACGTTAGACATTTAAAACAAAATGTACGACGAAATGGCACTAGACACATACATAAACGCTTTACCAGAACGACTATCGGATAAAATCAGATTCCAACGACCTCAAAATCTAGAAGAAGCTATGAGCCTAGTAATAGAAGAAGAAAATGTAATGTATTACCGCAACAGACTATACAATCCCAACGCAAATAAAAGTTATTCACCAACAAAAACTATACAAGCTACAAGACAAACAATCCCTCAACAAAAATTCACACCCTTTAACCCACAAACAAGTCAACCGCAAGGTAACAACCCAAGTTTTAACAATACCAATTTTAATAATCAATTTAAAAATTTTTCAAGACCAACATTCAACCCAACTTTTACGAAACCCGCATTCCAACCGAGATTTAATCAAAACCTAAACCAACAAAGACCAGCATTCAACGCAAACCCCAATAGAAATACACCAATGACTAATACTCATAACAACCCTAATAATTATTATAAACCAACACCAATGGACACCTCATCTGGTAACACCAGACAAAACACAAAAATAACACATATCCGACCAAACCCTCATCAGAAACGTAATTTTACATCAGAAGAATTATTTCATCAAGAAATAGAAAATTTGACACTGACCAGAATAATGACATTGAGACACCTACGAACAATGAAACAAACCATGCAGAAACTTACGAACGTGACGAACAATACGAAACTTACGAGGAGTATGATGAAGAAAACTCGAACTCAAATTTTCAAATGGACACGTTCATAGATAACCAAACTTAATAAACTTAAATAACATAAATCACTTAGTATTACCATACATAGAAATACCCCACGCCAAATTCAAACTATTAATCGACACCGGATCATCTAAAACATTAATTAGCCCCAGAACCGTACAAAACATTATTTAGATTATGTAGAAAGAGAACCATTTAAAATTAAAACAGCTCATCAAACAACACTACACCAATTCGTAGCAAATATACCCTTACTGAGAACATTTAATGTCAAAATGAAACATAAATTTTGTGTATTCGAATTTAACGACAAATATGACGGATTAATCGGAATGGACCTTCTAAGAAAATTAGGAGCCAACATTGACATTAAAAATCGCTTATTAAGGACAAAATACGGAAAAATCCCAATTAAATTTCAAAACACACAAGTTGAACAAAAATACACTATAGAACCCCGAACGGAAAGAAAAATAAAAATCCCAGTAAAATCTAACAAAATTTAGGAATAATAAATCATATGACATTTCAACAAGGAGTAGAAACCCCAACTGCCTTAGTACAAATAAAAGATAACTTTGCAACCACAACAATATTAAATTCAAACGACTACCCCGTAGAATTATCATTGACAGACCCAATTAACGTAGAAGAACTAAATTTTAACGAAATGGAAATAGACGAGAATTTAGAAAATAACTACAACCCAATAGAACATGACGAAATGTTAAGAGAAAATTTAACTAACATCCGCTTCAATACCGACATCAATCAAGAAGAAGAAAGAGCAATTAAGAACTTATGTTTTGAATACCGAGACATATTCCATTGTGAAGGAATACCATTAACATTCACCAACACAGTAAAACATAATATCGAGTTAACAGACAATAAACCAATTTTTACAAAAGCATACAGACTCCCTCATGCAAGCCAAGAAGAAGCTGACAGACAAGTAGCAGACTTATTAGACCAAGACATAATCCAGCACTCCAATTCACCATGGAGCAGCCCCGTGTTAATAGTACCTAAGAAATTAGACGCAACCGGAAAGAGAAAGTACAGAATGGTAATAGATTATAGAAAGTTAAATGAAAAAACGGTAGATGACAAATACCCACTACCAAACATTACCGAAATTTTAGATAAATTAGGCAAATGCCAATATTTTACAACATTAGACCTAGCATCAGGATACCATCAGGTAGAGATGGAAGAAAAAGACATATCAAAAACAGCCTTCAGCACACCTAGAGGACATTACGAATACAAACGAATGCCATTTGGACTAAAGAACGCACCCGCTACTTTCCAGAGAGTCATGGACAATATACTACGAGGAATACACAATGAGAAATGCCTTGTATACCTTGACGACATCATAGTTTATTCCACATCACTGGTAGAACACATAGAAAGATTGAAAGAAGTATTCGAAAGACTTAGACAAGCACATTTTAAAGTACAATTAGACAAAAGTGAATTTTTACAAAAACAAGTATCATTTTTAGGACATGTAATAACACCCCAAGGAGTAATGCCAAATCCAGACAAAACAAATGCAGTTCTAAATTACCCATTACCAAAAACAAACAAAGAAATCAAAGGATTTCTAGGACTTAGTGGTTACTACCGCAAATTCATTAAAGGTTACGCTCAGATAACCAAACCCCTGACAAATTGTTTAAAAAAGGGAAACAAAATTGAACACACCCCGGAATTTATTAAAGCCGTAGACAAAATTAAAAACATATTAACTAATCACCCTGTATTAGAATACCCAGACTTTACAAAACCATTTATACTGACGACAGACGCATCGAATGTAGCATTAGGCGCAGTATTGAGCCAAGGAAAAGTAGGTAGCGATAAACCTATCAGCTACGCATCCAGAACCCTAAATGAAACCGAACAAAAATATAGCACTATAGAAAAAGAGTTATTAGCCATAATTTGGGCAACAAAATACTTTAGACCTTATTTATACGGAAGAAAATTTTACATATACACCGACCATAGACCACTAGTATGGCTATGCAAACTGAAAGAACCGAATTCAAAATTACAGAGATGGAGAATCAGACTCGAAGAGTATGATTACGAAATTATATATAAAAAGGGAATTTATAACAACAACGCAGACGCTTTAAGCCGAATCCAACTCAATGCATTAGAAACGGAATCCATTATAGGAAACGTAGACGAAGCAGAAATAAGGGAAGATCCAGACGAGATCGACACAATACATTCGACACAAAACGAAGAACCAAAAAACGCGATTTAATTTTAAACGAAGCAATCGATATGAAACCTAACCAATTTATAATAACCGAAGTTTTAAATAACCCCAATCCAGTAAAATATACAAAAGTAGATAACAAAAAGATATATCAAATTCAAAAAACAAAAGATGATAACGAAGAACAAATAATTAAAATTTTAAAAGAATACACCCCCGAGAAAAAACGATTTTATTTCTATTTCAATACCGAACATTTATACCAAAGATTTTCAGAATTATACATTAAATTATTCAATAACTCTGGACCTGAACTCATCAGATGTACTAGAAAACTAATAACACTAGACGACCCTGACGCAATAAACGATGTAATTAGAAATCAACACGAAGGAAAAACCAACCATCGTGGAATTAACGAAACAATAAAACAACTTGTAAGACGTTATTATTTTAAAGACATGAAGGACTTGACCACAGATTTCATTAACCAATGCGAACTATGTGACAAAGCGAAATACGATAGAAAACCCCCAAAGATACCCTTAATGTTAACCAAAACACCCGACAAACCATTTCAAAAACTTCATGCCGATACTCTAGTAGTAGAAGCGCAAAACTATCTAACAATTATAGACGCATTCACAAAAATAGGCCAAGCAATACCAATCACATCCAAAAATAGCATTGACGTGACCCAAGGATTTTTACAATATTTCACATTTTACGGAACACCCGAATCAATAACTTTAGACAATGGTAGCGAATTTAAAAATGAGACAATACAAAACACGTTAGAACTCCACAAAATAAAAATTCATTTCATAACGGAAAACCACCCCGAATCAAACGGACTAATCGAACGATTACATTTAACCCTGCTAGAACAAATTCGATTATTAAGAATAAATTATAAAAAGGAACATATAACCAATTTAATGTCATACGCACTAATCGCCTATAATAACACAATTCACTCATCAACAAATTTTACACCCTTAGAATTAACATTAGGACATTCAGATTCACGAAATCCCTATGACATACACTACAACAAGGAAGTATATCAACAATATGCGAAAGATCACAAACAGAAACTAAAAATAACTTACGACAAGGTAAAAGATAAACTAGAGAACGATAAGGAACGTATCACCACAACCCGAAATAAAAATACCGACTCAAATAAATTTTCAATAGGACAAACCGTATATGAGAAAAACTTTCAAAGCAAGCGACATAAAACAGCACCCAGAAATTTAGGACCATTTAAAATTAAGAAAATATCAGATAAAAATATAGCAGTAGTAGACAACGGTAAAATAACGAAATACATTCATTTAAAAAACCTAAGACACCCTGTAATTTCAGATGGACAATCATCACCCTTACCGTCAACCTCCACCCAGGTAGAACGGACAACCAAGTAATAATAGAAATTATAAAAACAACCCCGGTATACTACCAATTAAATTAAGAAGTATACAAAATACAATATTTACTCAAATAATATCCAACCTTACTTTAATGCAACAAATTTTAGCAACATTAAGAAAAACGAAATAATATTTTAATAGAAATCTAGATAGTAGAAAGTAACAATTATTAATATTATCATTTATTTGCTTTTCCAACAAAGGTTACTAGCACATACCAAGTAATCATACCCAAAACCAAATTCCTATCCCTAAATGAACTGAGATATGGTTATACAAACGAAAAATGTACTGAAGTAACACCAAACCAATATTTATGTCAATCGATGACGACAACAACCATTCAAGAAGACAGCCCTTGTGAAGTACAACTATTAAAATTCTCAAATCATTACGAAAACTGTGAAACCAAACAAGTGCAAATAACTAATATGAAAATTCAAAAAGTTACAGATAACAAATGGATAGCCATTTTCCCAACAGAAGTAATAGCAACCATCCACTGCAACCAAGATGAAAATAACCAAGCATTAATCGGAAGCAAACTAATTACCCTCAAAAGAAGATTGTTATGTGAAATTGAAAGATGAAGTAATCAGAGTTTACCAAGATCCCATAGCAACAAAGAAACTTGCAAACCTACCGGAACTACAATTCAAGATACAACAAGAAAACGAAGAAATAAACAAGAAACCTATGAAGCTAGAGCATCTAGACTTAGACGATCTCAACCACGCCGTGAAATTAGTGGAAAGTTATAAAGAACAATTAAGTGAAATCAAAACGCCAAAGTTACATTATAATAATATAAGTGTTTGGACAATTGTATTAATCATTTTAATAATTTTTGTAATCATGTATGTATTATACAAAATGTACCTTAGATATAAGAATGAAGGAAACAGTTCTAGATTTAAGGAAACAAAGAGAAAAAAGGAAACAATAAGCATACCATTAGAAATAATGAATTTTAAATGAATTTAAATAATGTATTTTATGTATTTAAAAATTAAGAAAACCCTTAATTTTTCATTTACGGTGGGAGGAGTTATGTATCCCCCAATTACATATATATATATTGATGTATTGAATCTAATATGAATTATTAGAAATTATTAAGTAAAAGTATAAGTTCAATGCAACATTGTAACACAAGGATAACCCATAGAGGTTATCGACAGTTCATGAGAACGGAATGCAGCTTTGCATCCGTGAGGGCAGTGATACTGCAGGTGGCAGGTCACAGGCGGTCAACAGACCGCAATTACTTAGAATTAAGTCGTTACATTGTAATAAAGTGTACAATTAAAGAGAAACGCAGACATGAGATCTGCAAGTTCTCACAGCCGTGTGAGGGGCAGGTTATTATAAAAGGCCCGGGAGCTCAATGCCCGGCAGTCAGTCTTCGAACTCCATACTTCGTTGTTCAAGCTACTCAACCGAGTCAGTCTTCGAACTCCATACTTCGTTGTTCAAGCTACTCACTAGTACAATAATTATTTTAGTATTATGTACAAGTTATCCAAATTTTAGCTAATAAAAATATTGTTAAAGTTTCAAAGCTTTTTAAAAAACCAGCTCTAAAGGCCCGAACTTTAACTCGCGAACAGTCCTTTTATATGAGCTACTCTTGTCCGGATATATCCCGATTGTGCCCGATTTGTGTACACGCACGAAACAACAGATAGGGAATGTATCCTATGAACTAATATTCCTTAGAAAAATACTAAAGATTTTAAAAATAGTTATAACTCTTGCTAGACCTCTAGTGTCAGGATAAACGCTATGCCTTAGAATTCTTGTTGGTAAGTAGTATATCCTTTTTGCGTTCCACAAACTTGTTTCGCACAGCATCTTGAATAAGCTGAAGTTTACGTTTATTTGCAATAAAATCTTTAACGTCCGGCATCATGAAACTTGGGATTGGTGCTAACCATTAACGTCTTTTTCTATATTTATATACTCATCTAAATTTTTCCTATATCGCCCTCTATCGACATCAAAATCTTTTACAATAACAAAAAAGCTATGTTTTGAGTCACCATCATTCCAGCATCACTGGCAAATTTCTTTACTGTTCTGGCATACATTTGACATAAGTAAAATGAATCAATACTCATGTCTACCAAAGGACAAAAACTGCACGATCTTGGTTTGTTCGATTCCAAGTGTATCATCAAAGAAATCCGGTGGTCCTAGGGAAGGATGCCGGGGGCACGACGGTCTAAATCAGAGTGCCGAGAGCACAATCCATGCCTCCGTAAGCCAAAAAATGATTAGTTGAAGAAAACTGTTGTCCAAATTTAAGATGACAATGTAATTTAATACTGTTACCCGATGTGCGATTATTTTTTGCATGTGTGGTGGTGGTGGTGATGACAGTCCAGATCGGGGTGCCGAGCGCAAGATCCATGCCTGGATCTAAAAAATGTTTAGTTGAAGAAAACTATTGTGCAGATTTAAGATGACAATGTTATTTAATACTGTTACTAGATGTGCGAATATTAGCTAAAAAAGGTTAGATGGCGGTGGCGGTATTGACATATGTGACTTAAGGAAAAATGATAACATCGTTATTGGTCGCTAATGGTTTTTTAATGAGAATATTCATTAAAAAACGATTAATGCTAATAGTTTTTTAATGAGAAACCCCATTAAAAACAATTAGTACTAATTGGTTTTTAATGAAAACCCCATTAAAAATCAATTAGTGCTAATGGGTTTTTAATAAAAAAATTCATTAAAAAGTAATTCGTGCTAATGGGTTTTTATTAAACAAAGCCATTAAAAAGCAATTAGTGCTAATGGGTTTTTAATGAGAAAACTCATTAAAAGCAATTATTGGAGGAGGGTCCAAGATGCATTCCCTCCCTCTACTCTTACATATTGCAGCATCGAATATTATGTTCAAACAGTGATTAATGCTTGTCACTAATTGAGTTTATTACAAGTAAGATAATGCTATTAATAGTAAAGTATAAATCAGTTCATGATAACATTGAAAAGAACTAAAAAGTAAGAAAAAAAGGCAAGCTTGTTACGTTCTGTCCCTGAAATAGAATAATTTGGCGCATAATTTAGTTCCAAATCTCATAATCATGTATTGCTCCCACGGTTAAAAGCGCGTATTAACGAACACGGCAGCCGTGGGTCATCCTGTAGAATCCTAGTGAATATTCAGTTTTAAAGGTCAAGGTACTTTGAAGTTAGTTTGGGTTAGCCATAAAATTTGCATTCTATTAATAACAGGCAATTATAAATTTATTATTGAATTTACTCTTTCGATGCATTCTTAAAGAAAAAAAAGTCTGGTATCTATTTCATTAAAACATTTTGTTTTTAAAGATTGTCAGATGTTTTTCAAAAAGCTTAAATATATACCAATGCATTTGTTTTCCTTGTTACAATGTTGTAACACGTTTGTTACAAGGCCAATTACGAATATATCTGAGATATGGTAAATTCTCATGGTTCCTTACAAAAATTAGGCAACTTCTGTTACATCTAATGCTATGAATCTGCAAACAGGGTTACTGACAGTCCTAGTCCTTGGACACGTGTCTAGTACGTTGCAACCCATTGGTTGGTGGCTTTTCTAATTATCAATTTTTAGTTTGGACTGGTTAGAACGTAAGGAAAACATGTATTTACATTCGAATGACTGTTCCTATATAAGTAACATGCGTTGTTGAAACTTTATTTTCAGCTCGATCTAATAATATAACGAACCTACAATTAATAATTCTCGTTACGATACAGAAGCAATTCATTCGTTGTTGGAATTTCATTTTCAGTTCGATCTAATAATGTAGGATCCAGAAATTAACAATTATTGTTACAATACCGCACTGATACATGTAAGTCTTGGAATTCTGAAATTACTGTGGTAGAAGCTGTTCCTTGTGTTATAGAGTTTTCCGGTAGCTAAATTGGTTACTGCAGCTGGTGCTGACTTACTTTAACTGATCCTTCACTAGAAGTTATTTCTGCTATGTATCGACTTACGTTCGAGGTCTGGTAACGAGGTGTTGCTGACCACCGTAGAAGGTAAGAATTTGTTCCGCGCACTAATGTTTCCTCTGGTTTTGTACGTATAAATTCATAGATCTACAATTGTTGGGGTGTATCGCTTTCTTTTGTCTAATATTATTTGTTTCAGCGGCAGAAAGCACTCCTATCGCCAGGTTTTACTGATAGCTTTAATTTATGTAAGTAGGGAAGTTGAAGGTAACGAAAGCCACTCACTAGATATTTTATTTCTCTTGCTGTTGTTATTTTTGTAAATATAATTATGGAGTGTAAGTATTATTATTGGGGGTATAAATTAGTATAATGTAAGTAAAGAAGGTATTAATTAATTTTGCTTTGATTCATGGTGCCGTGTAAATCCCGTGGGATATATTGTAAGAAACGCTTTGTTCTATACGAGTTGGTTTTCCTTTTATAACAGGTTTTTTAAACATGTTTTTAAACATGTAGGCTAGCTCAGAGTAGAAATCAATGGAGGTACGCATCCAACCAGTCCCAAGATGGATAAATTAATGACAAAGAAAGTAACTGCACTTGAACATGATGATTATTATAAGCAACTACAAGTATTGGGTGGGCAATATTCTCGAATAATGGTAATTGTGTGAAAGGATTTACTGGATAACTATTATTTCGGCAAATGTCTAAGTGTTGGGGGATCTTGGCAGCCACAGGCTGCTTAACTCTCTTCACTGAATCTCGATGAAATAGGACATAAAATTAGAAAACAATAGAAGGGGAACCGAGCTGTATACATGCTGTGTGAGAATTTCAGGGAACTATGTAGGCTAGTTCAGAAAATAAATAAGTGCAGGTACATGTCCAACCAGTTTTGAGACGGAAAACCTAATGACGAAAAAATAAGCGCAGATACATCTGATGATTATTATAAACAACTGCAGGTGTAGGTTGTAAAATATCTGCAACTAATGTTGACTGTGCAAAAAGATATAATGGAAAAAATATTAATTCGGTTTAAGTGTTGGGGGAACTTGGCAGCCACAGGCTGCTTACCCCCCTTCACAATCACTGAATGTCGGAGAAATAGGGTATATAATTGTAAAACAATAGAAGAGAACCGAACTGCATCTAACAAGAAAGAACAGTGCCTATGATGAAAGACAACAAACATAGAACAAGAAGTTGTTGAAAGCATATGTGTGGAGCACAGCATAGACAGTATGTCTATGAAATACGGGCAGTCTGAAAAGCAGACAGAAGAATGGTAGCAACCTTTGAAATGTCATGCTTCACATGTCTGAGGAAGGACAGACAAAGCTAATAACAAATAGGTTATAAAATCAGTAGGGGAACAAGGATATCTTTGAAAACAAAATAGGGGAAATAGAAGAACAGAATACGTTCTAAGGCATTTTTGGGGAATAGTATGGGATATATGACAAGCAGAGATACGAAAAAAGAGGTGGATGTAGACCTAGATCAGATAGTGATAGATGCAGACTGTGCAAATTTCAGGAAAATCTGTAGGTTAGTTCAGAATAGGAAACAATGATGGCACGCGTCTAACCAGTTTCAGGACTGAAGCCCTAATGATAATGCTGATTAACTACATTTACAACTGCATCACTCACATCATGGTTTAAACTAAATTATATGTTGGTTTGTGTTTATCCTATCATCTAGCCGCTGTTGCTATATAATTAACCAGTATTTAAAGTTTGTAATAATTGTTGTGATGCAATTAAATTCAACCTCTGGTATGACCGACCATCTCGTGTCTTCGCGTTTGCATTTATGGTTATGTTGGAGCTAGTCTATTCAATAATGAACGCCTTTTTAACTATGCGCAATCATACCATAAGTTCATTTCAACGAGTTATGCTGTCTTGTCAATATATTTATAGTTGTACCCTTTAGGAAATCGGCTAGTCTTTGTGAAATATTTTGTAACACGGGTTGGAAACTGTTAATGCGTGTATGTGAACGCGTGTCATTGAGCCTTGTTGAATATTGCTAACATTTTATGTCCGTACGGAGAGGGACATTGGTAATCAAGGTAGAGGTTACCTTCCTGGTGTGCCCTCTCTTCAAGTATAGCTGGATAGTATTGGTTATCCGACCTCAGTACCTTGCAGAAAAGACTAGCTGGACTACACTAACGTTTATTCAGTCGTTACGTGTGGTATGTCCAGGTAACAGTTGACATCCCGTCAAACTCGGTGTTGATGATCTGGATACATGTACGTCACCTGTCCTTGTTCAGATGTGCTAAATGCAGTTGTATGCGTAAGGGCAATTGGGGGTTTTATCTGCCGTGCTCTTTCCCAAATCGCCCAGGTTGAGTACAGCACTGTTTGCTTTGAATGTATTTTTTCTATGCTTTCATGCAAATGACATATTTAGTGGTTATTGCTGTGATTAAAAGTAGGGCTATGTAAATACTGTAGTTTTATTTCAAACCTTAATGCTATTTTTCCAGTGTGAATTTTGGTCGCATAATAACCACACAACGTCGAGCCACTGCCACTAAGTGTTAGATCATGTAGCCCGGTGTGCCGTTTAAAGAAGGCGTTCGGGTCAATCCTCAGGTCGGTTACCATACAGTAGACCTATTGCCTATTGTAGTGAATAGTACATGGACTTTTTGTCCCTTGAAAAGAGCCAGGCAGGTAATTGACACTTCGAATTTTTTACGTTTGTTTTCAGCGTAAATTAATTCTAATCATTTTCAACTCAAGCCCCTTTAGCTTCTACAACGAAAATTAATTCCGTAAATTTAAAATAACCCTGGCTGTTGTTAATTCATTTATCTGCTGTATAAATTCGATCTGTATTGTTAAACCCTTCCGTTACTTAATAATCAATACTCTTTCTTAGAATTCCTTAACGTAAAATTTACGCCATAATTAGATAGGCGATAACGTTGTTCCAAGTACCCGATAATTAATTTTTGTTTCCCATTTAAGGAATTCGTTGAATTAAAGCCATGTGCTATTTCAATAAATTCGGGTTTTCCAGTTTTGAAGCCTTAACAACGATATTACTGTGAGCTCTGGTTTTTGGTGAAACGAAATGAATATTCACTTGTCGTTCAACTTACAAGAATACAAAATCCTACTCTGATTTGCTTCGTTTCGTACATTATAAACACTTCGAGCACGCCCTACAGCGTGGTGAGTATTTAAGGTTTTTATAAAATAATACGTTTCGACAACAATAAATTAATCGTTACTTGTAATTGCTCTAGCTTTCTTCCGGTAGCCTTAATGTCAAGACGAAGGGTCGTTCCTGGTTGTAAAGGGAGGCCAAATGCGTTTTTTATGGGTGTAGGCCCCCCTATCCGTTGCTGTGGACCAGCTACTGACTCAACCCCGACATCAGCAACTCTAAGGTGAGTGTTGTTTTTTTGTCTGCCTTAATTACGTTGGGGCCATATTTATTGAGAGTTGGCTATGCAAGTACATGCATTGCCAAATGTAATTCATTTATACAAAAATTAGTGAACTATTTTGGGATTTATTGCCGTTGTACTGAGGCATTACTGTTCGGTTTCACATAATTAAAAAAAATATACTAATTGAGGAAGTAAAAATGAATTAACGACTTGCTGATGCCGTTGAAAATGTTGTTGGCATTATTATGTATAGATTTAGTTTTAGATTTACTATACTGAATTAGAGCTGTTGGTTTTAGAGGGGAACTTTCGCTTAGTTTCTTATTTTTGGTTGAACCTTAATCTAGGGAGTAACCTAAAACCGGCAGCTCGACATGTACAAATAATCTTTTGTTTTGTATTTTTTTTTGCTAAAGTTACTGTGTACATATTTTGTTTAATTATAGGTTTCTTTTTTGGTAGATTTTGTTTTTAAGTATGAATGCGTGAGTGTATATTTGTTTCTATTTTTATTTCAGGCCTGCCTTAATTTTTTGTTTGGTGTAATACCCCGCCCCTCACCGATTGAGCCCGGTAAGTAGGCTACGTCACATGAACGTAACACAATAGAGAAATAACATACAATACGACCTTTGTCCGAGAACTACCTACGAACATATTTTTATGAATTCATTAATAATTAAGTTCCTTGAAAAAAGTTTATAGTAATTTCCAAACAAATATAATACAAGCGAAGTGAGTAGATTAAAATAAGAGACATTGCTATTTTTTCTTCTTGACTGTATGAACTTGCTCGAACTGCTCTAGATACGTGGCACGTAAAGACTACGTTGTATGAGTTTGTTCAACAAGCAAGGCCAATTAGTAAGAGAAGCTGAAAGGACCCTCGCCCTACTTCTGGCAGTACTAATATCAGATAGCCGATGAATTAGATAATATATTATGCCTTTGACAGTTACACGACCACGTTGAGGTTATAGTAATTTCATTCTTAGGTTTTCGCAGTAAAGTGCTTTTTTAATTAATTAATTTATAAAAACTATTAGAATATTAGAATATCAATATGTATGATCAAAGACGGAAACTGTCGAGTGCCGGGTATCGAAAGCAAAAGTCACAAAAAAACGTGTAATTAAGTTTCAAAGTGGTGCATTGCACAAATTCTTAAAGGTTGAAAATGAAGGTGATGTCATGCACGTCCATCCATCAAATAGTGGAGGCAATAGTGGCTTGGAGGTGGCAGTGGCGGAGAAAATCATCGAAGTTTCTATTGAATTATCCTCCAATACAAACCTTTTTTTGCAACTTTTATTTCAGAGAACGTGGATAATAGAAAATCATGCATATTGACTTGTTATATACCTGATATCTTAGTGTAAATTTGTTACGTTAACTGTTTGGAATAGAACGATTCTGCATTAATTTTCACCTATCGTAGTTAAGCGCCTCCTAAAAACGCTAATCTAAACCCTTTTTCTATTTTAAAATTATACAGGCTTAACAACTTCACTAAATCCGTGGAAACCACTTCTAATAGGTTCTTTTTAAAACTTCTCGCTCATTAAAATACTTTAATGGGATTGTCATCAGCTCGTTTACTATAGAATTCTATTTTGTTATTTGCAGGCGTTCGAGCTCGCTCAAATTTTATGGATAATAATATCGCTCTGCTAATTAAGTTCTTTTTGGTATATTTCTAGCGTGGATCGATAATAATACAAATCTCTATTCTTTTCTAAAAGGTATACAACAGATATTTCTTGGCTGCATGGCCGGTTGCATAATCGCTTAGGGTTTTAAAATATATTTTCCTCACCTAAGATGGTACCAAACAATAAATTGCAGACTATACGTTACCAAATTCACACTCACAAGAATGGTTATGTACATTATTCTTAAAGCTTGCGTTGGAACACCATTTTACTGTTTGCCTTTCTGAGTAAATTAATGTTAACGTCAACAACTTTTGCTATTTAAAATTTTTATGTCACGTTCTTGAATTTTACGAGGTGCAGTTACCAAAGTAGATGTTACTGTATTATTTCTTTAGTTCTTGTACATATTTAGGGATGGAACACGTTGTATGTATTCTTGCATTTAGATAATAAGATTTTTATTCTCAATATTTTAAAATGTTTAGGTTTATACTATACTATATGTAAATTGACGCTTTATGTACATCACCTTATACCGAAGGATTACGTAAATGTGGCTTTCACGTTTGTAAATATTCTTTTAGAACTGTATGTTAGTAATATAGTATTTTTACCGAGGTTTCCAATTTTTTTCTTTCTATATGACCCACCACACTCTACGACGTTATTGAGTTAGCCCGAACTCTAATTCTTTTGGAGTTCGATTCTACCATTCTGTCCTTGTTTTGTTGCGGTATTCGGTATAAGCGATTTTCTCTACTTACTTTGCTGCTTCCCTTCTTGTCTGCACGGAATACCGTAACAAACTTTAGAAGACCCTAGCAAATAGCCGGTAGAAATCGGTAATAAAGTGATACAAGAACTTGCAATAAAAGATCCAATTCAAAGACTTGATCATAATTTCATTTTCTCACAAAATAAAGCGGCAAGAGATTTTCGGTATAGTTTTACAAGCGTTCTCTATGTAATGGAAGAATTGCTGATCGTACTAGGTTAGTATATTTTTGTACAAAAGATATATTAGTCTGTTTTAGTTGCAATTCTTTAAATAATACAGCATTAACAAATAATGGTTACAACGATTGGGGATACATGTAAGAATGAGAAACCTCTAATTAATTTGGATGCAAATAACATTGGATCAAGTTGTAAACAAGCGTGAAATGTAAAAAAAAACATAAATACAGAAAATAGTAAATTCTGAAAGTAGACACCTGCGAGTAGTATTAGAAAGTCTATTTGCTATTGAACATTTTTGGGACAGTAATGCTGCAGTTCCATGATGTAGCTACAGTTTTAACACTCAAAGTTGCTTTTTTGATATTATTTAAAAGATACATGTATACTTTTCTGCATCTACACAACATTAGGCTATCCTTACAAATCACGTTTCAGCATTAACCTTAAAACATTTAGGTGTTACGCGTTGGGAAGAACGAGTTGAAGATGATCGCCCATTAAGGTATTGTTCCGTTTGTAAAAATTAACTTTAATGATCGCATAAGACGTAGCTTAGAGATCAATCCCTCTCCGTCGTGTATAATATAATCTATTGTTTTTCTCTAATTAACTTGTAAGTGCTTTGTGTTGTGGTGTACCACGACAGTTGTAATAAGACTGGTGTGTTCGTAGCTATGGTGCTATAATAGTATATTATTCAACATACGGTAATGTAGGCAATAACTCACGCAGATGAACTTTGCGGCACGAGCCGAAGGCGAGTGCCGTAATTCATCAAGTGAGTTATTACCATTACCATATGTTGAATACTACTTTATCTACGACTATAAGCACAGTAACAAGTTTTAATAAACACATGTAATCAAGATTATTTTAAAAAAATTATAGTACAAATTTGTTTGACATTACGTAAATGTCAATGAGCATGGCTACTTTGATATTTTTGGTAGGTAATTAAATAAAAATATAAGCTGGAAGCGTGAGTTATTATAACTCACGCTCATAACTCACGGTGTTTAATTATGAACACTATTACTTGTTCAAAAGTAAATGAATAATGGTATTATAACTAAATAGGAGTAGATAATAGAATATTACTCAACGAGTGAGTTATGATAGCCATTACTCATTCGGAAGGTTTGGCCGCTCGCCCTGACGGGCTCGCGGCGTAATCCGAATAAGTAATGGCCATAGTTCGCTAGTAGAAAACTATAATTTTTCCCACGACTACAGAAATCTTCATTATCAGAGATTTTCTAAACATTTTAACTGATGTCGTAAACACTGACAAGCAAAAATTTATTTGTCAAAGTGTATCAGCCTACTTTGCATGATACGAAAATTGCACTTCGCAGATTATAAAGAATGAAGGTTTATACTCATTGGTCAAAGGTGTTGTATTACATTCATAATCCAAGACCTGGATGTTCCTGATTGGTTTAAGGTGTTAGATTATGAATTCATATAGATCCACAGAATAATGAGTACCATTATTAACCCATTCTTAAATGCGTAAGAAATGCATTACTAGAAAGTCAAGGAAAAACATTAACACGAGTTCGGCCAAAGGTCGACAGTTCCTCGTCCAGCCACTGCCGCTTAAATTTGAAGTTATTACAGGTAAGTACTTGAAAGTTTCGCTTTTATAAACTTTGCTCATATTAATTGTCCACTTTCTCCACCATTTGTGGTTATCGGAGTTAACGCAATACAGTATTATATTATAGATATTTAGGATGTTGTATGGAAGTTACAGATGACAGCATCTTTGATAAAGTGACCGGATATGAAGCCGGGTAGTTAGTAGGAAAATGATGTGAATTCGATTTTCTATGTTGTCTTGTTATCCGGCACGACACTTCGAACCAAATAAATACTGTAAACGAAATTGTTCAATATATTACTATTGAGTTGGTAACTGCAGTTGCTTATATAGAAAAACTGTGAAAATATTTAAATAGCCTGCGAACTGATGCTTCCTTTAATAGTTTCTAGGTCGATGGAAAAGCGGTTTTAGTAAAAATCGGAATTTTTCCAGAGAGACAACCAGAGTTTCCAAGCATGCGACTTAGATTTCAAAAGCTAAAGTTTGACTAGTTTGACTATGAGCCACAATCAAAGGACCAAACTAAATACGACCCAAAAACTAATTTCAAGCCAAATTTTACTTTGTTATTCTCGATATTCTGTTACATGCTAAATGGACGTTAATTACCTGAATTACTTTACTTCACCAAAGCAAAGAAACGTAACAGCAAATTGGATACCAGCTAGCTTTCAGTGGTAAGGGATGGGTTCTATACAATCAAATACAAATTTTTTGGCGCTCTACAAATTGTAACACTTTAGGAAATACTCTTATAGCTATCTAGAAAGGTCTTTCAACTCTCTGTTTAATAAAGCCTTTTGGCACCAACCCACCTGGATAATAATGCCTGTTCAAAAGATAGGCGTGTCGAGAAACGTTTTAAGCAGGTTTTATTGCATTTGGAGATTGATAAAGCCTTACATACGCCATTAATACTTTTTTCTGTTAATCTACTTCGCAAGTATTAGAACAAGTAACCTATATTAGCAAACATGATTATCATAGTCAATAACAACAGAAAACAAAAGAAAAATACTCAGACCTACCCTTACTTTGACCAAATATGCGTATAACTAAAAAAAAAAGAACTGACATTTATTAATGATAGACAATCAACTAATTTAATTTCTAATTACAATTTAGCCTCTATCATTATGAGGTTTTATGTATGAAAAAGTATGTTTCGACCTTCCGCTTTAAATAAGCGTGCATCAATGTAATTATTTTTTTTAATAATAAATTTTATATTCTCTTTATTGCCATAAATCACAATTATTAAATATCAGCATGTTTATAAAATGGAAAACAAAATTTCATAACTTACAGTTATGCCTATTTATTTTCTCTAAACGCTCTGTTGACTTCCAGAACAGGAAATGGTTGTGGGGAATAAATTTCTCCAACGCGATGTGAAAGGAAAGCTCATGCACCAGTCACTTTCAAGTTTTTAACCGGTATATTTATTTCCGAGCTATTACTCCGTTTGAATAATTTTTATGTGAGATTCAGAATTCCCTTTTTTACGTTTACCAACGCTAGTAGTAATTATGCTAGGCCGGTTTGGCGACAAAACCGCACAGCAAGATATGTATACGCTGGTTTGAGAACAAAATTTGCTTTATGTGCAAAATTTGCTTTTGGGGTGTCCACCGTGTAGAATAAAGTGCGGGCGAAGCTCTAGGGCTTCGGTAGGCCATTTTGTTGGTAGATAGTTTGCTTAATGGTGAATGGGGCTGCTTAGGCCTTTGCCCTCGGGGGTCGCCGGCCGATCTTTGTTGTTAGATAGTATTGTGAATGGGGTGTAATACACGTGGCAGATAACGTTAAACATTCTCAAATGATAAATGCCTAATGGGGCACCCCAGCGTGTTCTTAACGGGGCTGTGTCCTCTAGGTGATTGATTACTTCGGAGATTTTTAAGTATTTTTAGCAGTGTTCCCGAGAGCTTTTATTTTGTATTAAATATCAAATAACATTTATAAAATATACGAATTGTAATATTATGGATTTAATTGACAAGGTGTGTGTATGCAAAATCTTGTAAAGACAAGTTGTTCATGATTACATCATAAGAAAATAATATAACAAGAAATCGCAGCCGGAAATATAGAATAGAACCTTGTGTTTTTATCGTAATTATAGCTGTTTGGTAATATACAGTGCTTCCCAAAAGTAACGGATATATTCGATTAAATGATTATTGACAATTTCTGAGTAAAAAGCTATGACACGTCGATTTTTATTTTTAAATTGTCATTTAATTATGTAATTTTTAACCCCCCACCCTTCAACCCCTAAGCGCTAGCATCCCCTACTTAAAAATTTTAAATAGCAATGTACTCCTTGTGATACCTCAATTAATAGAATTTTTTATGCAGAAATAAAATTTTACAAAAAATTCTAAATCGGTTGATAAATAACTGTTTTATTCAATACACAATACTTAAATAAAAAGCAAAAAACAAACCCAATTTCAATTAAATGTTCAAACTGCTGCCCGTTAGCGGCTAGGCAGTGTCCTAATTTAGAGACGAACTTTTGTTGAACTTTGTTTACTACACTTTAGATTTTAAATAATCCCAGAGAAAATAATCCAAAAGGGTTAAGTAGGGAGACCTTGCGGGCCATTCAATTTGTCCTCGTCTACCAATCCACCTCATAGGAAATACACCATCTTGCTGTAGCCAAATACTGGGATTAGGTGAATCAGGATCTTCTGCAATCGGATGTAGTATCGGTAAAGCCGGAATTCATTCAAATTGGAGAAAATTTAGATATTGTTCCCCATTGAGTGTTCTCTCAAAAAAGTACGGTCCAATAACTTTATTACCCACTATCCCCGCCCAAACAATAATCTTTTGTGGAAATTGTGTATTTGCTTCCATCATCCAATCCGGATTTTCATCAGCCCAATAACGGCAATTCTGCTTATTAACGGTACCATTTAAATAAAATGTTGCCTCATCAGAAAACATAATATTGCCTTCCAACCGAAGATTTTCATTGCAAAGTTCCATCATTGTCTCACAAAATTGCGCTCACCTATCAAAATCATCATCTGATAACTCTTGCACTAATTGCACTTTGTAAGGGTGAAATTTTTGCTTACGGCAAAATCTATGAACTGCACTTTTTGATGCATTTAACTGTGAAGTGACCCCCGCAACGCTTGAATGTGGATTTTCCTGCACTAATAGCAAGACATCCAATTCTGAATCTTCATCTAAAGCGGATGGACGTCCATCTTTAGATTTATCTCGTACGTGTCCAATATTCCGAAATTTATTTTCAATTCGGCTTATCGTTGGTTACGAGATTGGGGGGGAGGTCGGGATGAATTTCATTAAATAAAATTCGAACTTTTTGTGCGTTCGAATTCTATCTCCAAAGCCAATCATCATTAAAATTACAATCTTTTCGGCTTCGTTAAGTCTCATTTATGCTGACTTATTATTAAACAAGCAACACGCACTTAACTAACGTACTTTTACTAAACTTATTTGATACTTTACAAACATTTTGTCTGTCAAGACATACCCGATAATTGGCATTTTAAGCGAATAAGTTTTTATTGAATAAAACAGTTGTTTATCATCAGATTTAAAATTTTTTGTAAAATTCTTTTTCTGCATGAAAAATGCTATTAATTGAGGTATGTCAAGGGGTACATTGCCGTTTAAAATTTTTAAGTAGGGGATGCTAGCGCTTAGGAGTTGAAGAGTGGGGGGTTAAAAATTACATAATTAAATGACAATTTAAAAATAAAAATCGACGTGTCAGAGCTTTTTACTCAGAAATTGTCAATAATCATTTAATCGAATATATCCGTTACTTTTGGGACGCACTGTATATGCAAATCATGTCGTTATTTGACTCGTAATATATGCTTTTAATTAAAATAAGGTGTGTGTGTGTATGCAAGTAACATGTTATTACACGTATGCCGTATATAGTGTTTATGGTTGCATCACCATAAAACAATTTATACAATTACACTAAACTCGTACCCGGATTTAACCTTTTCTTTTTAATTTTAATTATAGCTGTCTGAATTTAAAATATTTGCAAATTATATCATCATTCATCGCGATTTATTTGCCTCTATAACAAGATTTTTTGCTTACAATAGCCATTTAAATATATTTAAATATTTAATGCCATTATACATTCAATTTATAAGGTGGCAATAAAAATTCTTTTATTTTTAATGGTTTGGTAATGTATGTAGATGGTATATTAGACATTGTATATACATATATATATATATATATTGTTATGGATTCAAAGGGTTAAATTTTGGGTAAGCAATGCAATTTCAAACACCCTGTATAGAGAAAGGAACAATTTATTTACGCGCAAAATTTATTACATTAATTTCATTTAAACGAACAAGTATTGGCGTATTTTTATAATTAATGATTGAAAAGTTCAGGGTACATAAACAAAAACCAGTTTTAACAACAAATAAAAACGCATAATTAATTTAATTTATTTTAGTTCAACGTGTAATAGCATTAGAAAACACACCGGGGTATAGAAAATCAATAATCCCAAGGCGAATAGGTTCGTTGTAACAAACAAAAACGTCAGTTGTATCGAATACCGTGAAATTTAGACTCCGAGAATTGTTATTTTAAACGATCAATAATTAAGAACACCTGCATGTTTGAAAGGTTACCTTCTTCGAATTTATCAATGTAGCTTTATATAATATATTTCCAACCGTCAGTGGCTTCGGATAACAAACTAACAGAGTTTCTTAAAGAGCAGAAGGGATGCACGATCAATAATATGCTACAGATAGAGACGGGTATAAAAGCATTGGTTTTAAAACGCACGTATTCAATCCACGTGGAGTCATAAGACGCGGTCAGCTATATCGATTTTCTACAACTCAAGTGGGATTTTGGAACGCGACATCAAATATGCATAAGACGGAGATAAAAATATTACGGGCGGAATTTTATGACGACACAGGACTGTATCATTGGTTGAAATGAGTAGTTTATAAGCAGACGAACACGTGACAGGTGAAAGCGGTTTTCGGATTATACGGCGAGTTCACGGGGTAAATTTCTAGAAGCTTTAAGGCGGTTATATCAAAATTTGCCGAAATATTATTTTAAAATAAATTTTTCGCGTAAAGAGTGGCCGAGAGGTGGCATTTTAACAGTATAAATACTTTAAAAAAATTAGCGTCGCTCTTTTTGTATTCTGATCGCGCTCTTTATTTTCTCATCGCTTTAACTACTTATGACAATAAACCGACGTTATAGTAGAGTTTTTGTGAGTATTAAAATTTATTTGTAATACAGTAAATGTAGTACTAGCTCTTATAACTTGGTATTTGGGGCCTTATAGTTATTAACGCGAGTAGTGTCGAATGATTTAAAATAACTGAGGTCCAACTAATACCATACCAAGCTAATAAATTAATAAAGCAATAAACACAAGTATAATATACGTGAATTTGGATGCTGGAATGGAATGGTAATTGGTAGCACGGAGCTCGGCGTATACTGACGTTATCATCTATAAATATTTGGTGGATCAGAGCGCATAGTCACGAAGCCAAGGGGTTCTGGAGGATAGAGCGTCATCGTAGGAGATGGAATCTTGAAGCATTTTCCAGGTAACTCATTTGAATTTGCTGTTATTTAATAAACTGTTGGAATTATTTGTGATGTGTGAGTAAACTTTGGGGGTTATTTATGGTTATTTAACGTATTGGAAAAGATACGTGTACTTGACAATTATTAGGGTATTTTAAATATTGAAAAAAGGTGTATGTAAAGCTTACTAAATTTCATTACGAATTTAAATTGGATTGTTAAGGGTACATGGGTTTATTAATTTTGTAGTAATTTTATGCAAGGTAAAAAGCATACATTAATAAACTGGGTTATTATGAGCTCACCATACTCCAGTGTGCAATAAATATAGGGTATTATTTGGGGCCCATTTACTCCTGTTGTATTAAATGTGTTTGCAATTAAAAAATTAAAACACAGACTTTACAAAAATATCACTTATTGAGTTGTAATTAGTGTACCAAACTGTATATATCTGTGAATAATTGTTTGTAAATAGCGGTAAATAAAGATTGTATGATTGTTGTATTATTTGGTGATTTTATTGAATGATGTGTGAGTGGGAAGAAAGATTGATTGCAAATTTAGGTATCCGAGAAGAGGCACAGCTGAGCTAGCCAGGGAAGCTGCTGAAGATTGTTGCAGCAGAATAAACGGGTAAGAAATTTTTTTTGTTTGTGAAATTTTTATTTTTTGAAAAGTATTTAATGACTCACTTTCGATTCTTAAACTTAAATCCCCAGATCCACAGCAATATATATTATTATTATTATTATTTTGTATTTAAATATTTTTTATTTAAATACCTTTGGTCGGTCTACAAACAACTGTATAAATGTACCTTGACTATTGAAAATCTCTTTTTCTCAGGGTATCTACACCTACCTAACGTGGGTTCTGTGATAAGTAGATACACCGACCAAACAGCACTACCTTATTATTACTATCGTTAATCTTTTTTATTCGAAATATGCCAAATCAACAACAGACCCGCGTAGCCTTGTGCAAATTCAAATAAAACTGCAGCTACAGAATGACTTTGACGCTAAGAAAAACACAGTTCTCACCAGATTTATCCTTTGTCTTATGCCTTTCTGAACTCTGGCTAACGATATCCGTAGCCGGCTGTGTCTTCACACTGTACTCCACTTCCACAAGGTTGCTTGGCTGTACAAATACCTGTTTTTTAATATAATTTTGTTATGTAACGCCCAAATCTGTAAATAATTAAATGAATTTAGAATTTAGAAAACTTTTACGTTCAACTTTCCCCGCACTATAATTCCAGTACCACTTCCAAACTACTCCTCCAATTTTTTTCCAATATTTCGCTCAATGCCTGTCGATCACTTATAAAAACCACTCCTAATTAATCTTATTGCGGCCTTATAACTCCACTCCAAATCCAATTCAACCCAATTCTAACCACTCTAAATACCAGCTCTTACTTGTTCCTCTTTCTGTACCGCTCCAACATCTACCCTCCAAATATACGCCGCTAACTTTCCACTCTCCTGAATGCTTATATGTTCCCTTTGTATCTCTATAATCTTCACTAATTCAACGTAAATGCTTTAACTTCCAAAACTATTTATTTTCCACTTCAAATTATACATCTTAGCGTAGTATCGTCAAACACGTCTTTTTACCAAAAATAATTACAAATTGTCCTCCTTTATTATTTTCAGCTAGGTGATACTGCCACCTTAAAAATTATTATGCCTACTCTTAATACATCTCTAAATCCCAACACCCAATTACATCGTCACAACTAGTGTTGTGTCACTAATACCTATCAGTTACATTTATCGATCATATTACTAATTGCTCGATCATTTTCTAATATGATCGCGTCGCGCTTAAATCACTTTTACCCCAATTTATATGATACTTCCACATAAAATTTTGATAATACAAGTTTGTGCAAAGGTTGATTCTAATAAATAGGTGCCGAAATGTTTCACACATAACCCTGGCCATGTGTTGTGAACAGTGGAACTCACACAGACGCACCCGCCTTTTGGACTAGCGTATTTACTCTCTATGCCATCATCGTACGACTGTGTATACTTTGAATACTGAGTTTTCTCAAGTCAGCAAGTCATTTCTTAACATATTGGCACTGTTACTCTGACCAATATACTTTAAATACTTTACTACTTGTAAAGTACGGCAAACACTAAATTACGATTACGTGATCTGGTCATTGGCTTTTTTGGCATATAAACAACTTTAAAACAATAAAATACTCTTTATAACCTTTTAAATATTACATACACTTCAACATATATATATATATATATATATATATATATATATATATATATATATAATATTATAATTAGTTTTTACACAAGGTAAGTTGATAAATACTTACGTATTGAAATTAATAAGATGAAATAATAACTTAGACTTTTTAAGTAAAGCCCAAATGATCATTTCAAATCGAGCTAGTAATTGAAAGAAGGAAAATATAAGGCCTTGGACAGGATTTGAACCTGCATCTCAGTTTTGCCGGAACTGTGCGTTATCCAATTACGCTACCGAGGCCGATGGCTATAATTGGAAAATTTACAAATCTAAATCGTGTACAAGTACCATATATAAACCTAACTTTCAATTACGTTTAGCATTTTTGTCAATCATATCTGAAATTGTCAAGTTTCTGACTTATGTCAGATATAGTATTTATCAACTTACCTTGTGTAAAAAACTAATTATAATATTTATATATTAATACTTGGCTTATAGCCGTGATTTTGAGCGGTGCTTCCTGTCTATATCTGACATAAGTCAGAAACTTGACAATTTCAGATATGATTGACAAAAATGCTAAACGTAATTGAAGGTTAGGTTTATATATGGTACTTGTACACGATTTAGATTTGTAAATTTTCCAATTATAGCCATCGGCCTCGGTAGCGTAATTGGATAACGCACAGTTCCGGCAAAACTGAGATGCAGGTTCAAATCCTGTCCAAGGCCTTATATTTTCCTTCTTTCAATTACTAGCTCGATTTGAAATGATCATTTGGGCTTTACTTAAAAGTCTAAGTTATTATTTCATCTTATTAATTTCTATATATATATATATATATATATATATATATATATATATATATGTATGTATGTATGTATAAGCTCGTTTAATTTCACCATTATTTAAATCTGTATTTTGAAGTGATTAGTAGACGTGTAGTGCTAGTATAAAAAGGTAAGTTATATTTTTCTTCATTTTGTAAAAAGATTATTTTTGCTTTATAATATTTTTTAATTACAAGTTAATAACAACATTTTTTGCTATTGTTTGTAAATAGACCAAGTAATAAAAAACAATAATAAAAAGTCAATTGTAAGCCCTAGAAAAGAAGTATAGAAGTTGTCTGACATATCACTAAAAATTCCGCAAACAATTTACGGTGCAAGAATAGTACATGCCAAATATGGTGATTGTGTTATAATTGAGTTAGTAGACAATATTTCATTTTTTGGCAACGCTGTACTGAATTGTGGAGAAAATACATTGATGAATTGGGTTCGGGAAAATATGCAATAACCATATTGAAGTTGGTGGATATTAAACGACCTAATCATCTTGTTTCCTTTTGAATAGAACCCATATACAAAAACAAAAAAATAGTTGGTGTGTTTTTTAATTATTGCTTGTTTTAAATAATGATTGAACATATTAGTAGTTTAAGTAGGGAAATTGTTATTAAAGTTAATAACGCTCGTAATATTTTATTTGAAAACTATACGGTTAGAGAAGCTGAAATTTGGCTAAAGTACATTAAACGATATTTGAAATTATTTGCAAAGGCTATTAGGCATGGTGACTTAAATTTAGGACAGCTACGACAATTTCAAACTAATATGGGGTTATTAAATAATATTGAATTATCAATTATAAATTTTCACATGGGGAAAGGCATTCAATCTGTTTCACTACCACCACATCTGGGGGTCAAATGGATAGATTTGGTGGACTTAATGACATTTTTTAATGATTGCTTTAAGGTGCTTAAAATTAGAATAAAAAATAGTTTAAAAAAATTCAATTGAATTAAAATTAATATTACACTTTGCGGTGAGTTTATTAAAACGTCTAATTCTGATGAAAATAATATAACGGATTTTAAACATTTTAATACGAAAAATGTGGTGATTGACGTAGGAACAGATTTATCATTATGGTTTCGCGATAATGTAATTGATAGGTTAATGACTAAACTGTCGGAATTTCAAGAATTTAAATCAAGCTGGACCTTAAAAAAATATTGTTTCAATGGAGGTTAATATAAATAAATATGAAATGGGCAATGAACGTGTTTCATCTTTTATTCCGCTTCCAAAGCAAATTTCAAATAAATTTGCATGTATTAACGTGAAAATTTCAGATAAGTGTTGCTTTTTTGAGCAATTGTTTCAGCTTTATTTTCCTTTTAAATAAGAAGTAGCCTTACTTCATCATATCCATACTACAGATTAGTTTTGAATGTTGAAGGATTGTAAATGCCAATGTAAATTAAAAATATTTCAAAATTTGAAAATATGAATAAAATTTCTATAAATGTAAATAGTTTGGAATTAAGTTGCACTAAAGAAATGTTCTATACTGTGGTGCCAACAAGGCTTAGTGTGCAGTAAGCTGAGAAACATGTAAATTTACTCATAATTCAAGATCAATATTTTCCAAACGTAAACGATTATAATGCTCCAAGTCAGGATTTTGAAAAGGTTGAAATAAAATACCATTATGTTTGGATAAAAAGTTTATCGCGACTTATTGGCAGTCAACTAAATAAACATAATCATAAAAAATTTATTTGCGATCGGTGTCTGAATTACTTTAGCACCTGCGATAAATTAAATGATCACTCTAAATATTGTGAAAAAGTAAATATCTGTAAAATTTCATATCCTAGGTATCATCATGTTGAATTTAAGAATCATGTTTATAAGCAAAAAGTGCCTTTTATAATTTATTCCGATTTTGAGACTATTTTAAAACATGTTAAAAATCATAGTTATCAAAATATTTCAAGCACTTTAAAGTATCAACATCATAAAGCTTTTAGTGCTGGTTATTATTTAAAATGTGACTACGGTGAATCGTTATCATTTTTAAAAAATTAAGTTAAGTCAAAATGCTAAAATGCGATTAAAGAGTAAGTATGAGAATGTAGAAGCGCTTGTGAACGATATCAAACATCATCTTTTAACTAAAAAATCAGCATCAGGATTGTCTGCCGAATTACATAACTCCAGACAAAATAATAAAGCAATTGAAAATTTTGGTAAAACGATCGAGGAATTAATGGTCAATTTAACAATAGCTCAAGCAGAGGGTAACGAACAATCATTAAAAATTTTGACAGCCGCTAACGAAAAAATTGCATTAAACGCATTTACAAACAGAATTAGGGACGAAAATTTAAAAACAATTATAAAAGCACGAAATTACGATAAATTAAAAGACGCCATAATAGCCGCGAAAGAAGAGGAAATTGCAAATAAACCTCATCAAATGTATTACGCAACCGGAAAAGGTCGTCAATTTACTAGACGCGTAAAATATCATAACCATAATACAAATGGAAGTCAACGTACCTCACACACCAGGTATCAAGGTCAAGAAAATAATTCATGCACGTTCATGAACACTAGAGGTCGAGGAAATGCATATGTAAGTAAAACTGTAAGAGGTAATCAGTTTTATAATAGGGGAAACCATCGCAATTTTTACATCAACTCGTCAGAGAAAAACTGCACAGAAAATACATCAGACCAAACTAGGGAACCGAAAACATTTTTTCGAGACCCCCCGGAATAATTTAGGAAATGTTCACAACATTTTAAATATTAATAGTATAAATTTCATAGAAGTAGGATACAATAACAATACAATTAAATTAATTTTAGATACAGGAGCATCAGTAAGTGTTATTTTCATTTCTAGTTTAACAACTAAGGTAAATATTGATACAGATCAGCAAATTTTATTCAAGGAGTATCGGGTAAAACAAAAGCAATTGGAACAGTAAATCTACCAATTAAAATAGGGAATATCTCAATTAATCATACTTTTGTTGTAATGGACGATTTCGAATCAGACGTAAATGGAGTAATAGGATCAGATTTTTTTAATAAGTACAAATCAAATATTGATAATAAAAATTATAAATTTATTTTCGTTAGTAATAATGTATCAACGTCAATTCCATTATTAGCAAACAAAGATTTATATTCAATAATCCCACCACGATGCAAAGTTATCAAATATTTCACAGTAAATTACAAGGAGGAATGCGTAGTAAAATCACAAAAACTATGCAAAGGTGTATTTCTAGCAAACGTAGTTGTAAAGCCAGTTAAAATTTTATTCCAGTAAAGTTATTGAATACGAACGACACCGAAATTAAGTTACGAAATTTTAAACCTACCATCGAACGTCTTTCAGATTACAAGATAGTTAAATTTGAAGAGTCAAAATTCTCAGTTGAACGTATTGATAAATTATTAAAAGACATTAACGTCGAAGGTTTGAATAGCGAAGAAAAAACCATCATTCATAAGATATGTGCTAAGTTTGCAAACGTATTTTATGTCGACAATGACCTACTGACCGTGTCAAACATAAGTGAGCAGCATATTCAGTTACAAACAGATGCTAGAGCAACGTAAGTTAAAACATATAAGTTACCATATTCACAGAAAAATGATATAGGAAAGCAAGTAGATAAAATGTTACATGACGGGATAATAGAACCCGCACAAAGTGCTTGGTCTTCACCACTACTAATAGTACCGAAAAACCGGATAGTTTAGGAAACAAAAAATGGCGTGTAGTTATTGATTATAGACAATTAAACACTAAATTGCAAGATGACAAATTTCCGCTACCAAGTATCGAATCAATTTTAGATTCGTTAGGAGGTGCAATATATTTTTCAAGTTTAGATTTATATCAAAGTTATTATCAGATAGGATTACAGGAACAGTCCAGACCGTGTACGGCATTTAGTACAGACAAAGGGCAATTTCAAATGACTAGGTTACCGATGGGGTTAAAAGTAAGCCCGAGTATTTTTGCACGAGCGATGACAGTAGCTTTATCAGGATTAAATTACGAGAATTGTTTATTTGGATGATTTAATTGTATTCGGGGATAGTTTAGAAAAGCACAATACAAATTTAGTAAAAGTACTCAATAGGTTAAGAAAAGTCAATTTAAAATTAAATTCAAAAAAGTGTGAATTTTTAAAGAAGGAAATTTTATATTTAGGGCACGTTATAACGGCACAAGGGGTACAACCAGATCCAGAAAAAATTGCAGTCATGCAAAATTATCCAACACCACTAAACGCTAACGACGTTAAAAGGTTTGTAGCATTTGCCAATTACTATAGAAAATTTATTCCAAAATTCGCTGAAATAACAGCACCGTTAAATAAATTGTCTAGGAAAGGTGTCACTTCCCAATGGACCAATGAATGTCAGGCAGCATTCGAACTGTTAAAAATAACTATAACAAACCCACCAATATTACAATACCCAGATTTTTCAGATAATAGTACGTTCATCTTACGCACGGACGCATCAAGTTACGCGTTAGGAGCAGTTTTGTCAAATGGCGACGACAAGCCAGTAGCTTACGCAAGTAGAGCACTTAACAAAGCCGAAATAAATTATTGTACAATAGAAAAAGAGTTATTAGCTATAGTATGGGCAGTGAAAAAATTTAGACCATACTTATTTGGCAAAAAATTTCAAATTTTAACGGATCATAGACCGTTAGTATACTTATTTGGTATGAGTAATCCATCTAGTCGATTAACAAAATTTAGGTTAACATTAGAAGAATTTGAATTTAAAATAACGTATATTAGGGGTACAGAAAACGTGACAGCGGATGCTTAATCTAGAATTATTATAGATTCAGATTATTTAAAGAATATGGAACGAGCGGTTCACGAAAAAGTATATGTAACAACAAGAGTCCAAAGTAGAAAATTAGGCGACTCTCAAGTCGAATCAAAAGCATCAAAGGATGATGGGACTGATCACCCCAACATTGTTGAACTTTTAAAGCATCCGAAGGATGCAACAGAATTACGATTTGTATCAGAGGAGGAGTTTAACAGAATCATTAAATCCAATAAAGGAAATAATTTTGTTTTCATGCATGTATCAATTTATGATAGGAGTAAAAATATAATTTATTTGAAGCAAGGTTCTCGATCAGCGTCAGCCTTCGAAGCGTCGTTGAGAGACCTGCAATTTCTTCGTAGAGAATTTACAATTCCGGAATTTATTATTATAAAAAACGAAGAATCTAAGTCATTTTAAATAACTGTAAAGCCGGCCGCAATTTACTTAAAAATGACTTACGAATTAGTGTGATTAGGGAAGTCACTAATATTCAAAACTCAGAAACGCAAAGATTAATCATTAATGATTTTCATTTATTGCCTACGGGAGGTCACGCGGGCATCAATAGAACATACAATAACATAAAGCGATAGTATTTTTGGTCAAGTATGCGAAAGGATGTAGAAACATTTATTAAAAAATGTGACAAATGTCAAAGACATAAACATTCAAATATTAGCAAACAGTCGATGATAAGTACAACCACAGCTTCCGAAGCTTTCGAAAAAGTTTTTTTAGACTTAGTTGGACCATTGCAACCAGATGCAAATGGAAACAAGTACATTTTGACATTACAGTGTGGTTTAAGTAAATTTGTAGAAGCATATCCATTACCAAATAAAGAGACTGAAAGTGTAACTAGAGCGTTTGTCGAGAATTTTATTTTACGCTACGGCATCTCACGCGAAATTTTAACGGATAAAGGTTCAGAGTTCATGTCGGAGATTCTTAAGGAAACTTGCAAATTATTAAATATAAAGGAGTTAAATTCTACAGCTTATCATCATGAAACTATCGGTGCGCTCGAAAACTCACATAAAAATTTAGCAGCATATTTAAGGATCCAATGTCCGCAGTATTCAAATAATTGCAGCAGTTGGATACCTTATTGGTGTTTTGCATACAATAATTCAGTGCATACGGAAACTAAATATACCCCGCACGAATTAGTGTTTGGGAAAATTAATCAAATACCATCAAACGTGGTAAACTCAGTAGACCCACTATATAATTTTAATAATTATCCAGCAGAACTTAAGTATAGACTGCAAGTCGCTGAAAATGAAGCGAGATATAATTTATTACAATCCTAAAGTAAACGAAAGCATAAGTTTGATATCAAAACTAAGCATGTCAATTATAAATTAGGAGATAAGTTGTTGGTTAAGAATACATCTCTTGATAAAAAGATCCAATATTTGTAGGCCCATATGAAGTAGTTTTAGATAAGAATCCTAATGTTATAGTTAAGATAGATAATAAGTTAGTAGAAATCCATAAGAATAGGTCAAAATTGTATAACGTATTGTAACACAATTGCAAGGAGCAGTATGAGACTTATACTACTAATTTAGAAAAAAATTTATTTGAAAAACCAAAATTTTTTAGTGCACCCCGTGGAGGTGTGATGGTGTAATAGCCGAATATCCTAATAATGTATAGTTATTATATTGAATTAAGTTTTATGCCTTTAAAAGGCGAGTGACTTATTATAGGAAGTGCAAAGTGCGGAATTGTACAGTAAGACAATCAATAGGAAGTACATGTGCAACGGACTCTAGGCTAGGTGTAATTGGAATTATTAAGTAAGCATAATTGCATAATTATTGTTAGCAGTTAAGAACTAATATAGAATAAGAATAAAAAGTCTAACCCTAAGATGTAACGGTTGTACTGCACCTTAAAGTGTTAATTAAATTAAATGTGAAATGGTCTTCGACTTTGTTTCTAATCACCTCTACTAAAGACCCCAAGAGAACACTACACATGCACGTGACTTGTATACCTATCCAAGCCTGCCGTCCACTACATCTTTGGTTTGGCCTGTTAAGAGTAGTACGGATTTTCAGCGCCCTCAATGGATATTCGTCACCTTTCAAACCAAAAAGCGCAACCATAAGGATGCGTAGCATCTACATTTAATCATGCAAACATCACAAATATAAAGGCTAATATCAACAATAGAAGATACCCATATGAGCAGCAAAACCTTTCTTTTACCGACAACAAGTACATGAATGCTTATAATAAATATTTGAATTATCGATTATGAACAGTGCGAAAGTTCGGTATGCTCTCTTCTCAGCTATGAGAAGTTTAAACAGCAACCAATTTTTGTAATCAACTGCACCAGACAAAATGAAAGCATCCATAATATAGATGCAGATTAAAAATTGAAATTGAAGCTCTAAAGCATTTGAAGCCGAAACTGTTGCTTACCGCATGATTATGCATGACGTGCTTATTGAATATGAACCGTTTATTGGCAATATACGTAAACTTTAAAAATCGTTATTTTTATAAAAGATGATTGAAATACCTATCTAATAAATTATTTAAATAACAGTGTTTTGTTAGTATATTATTGATAGTTATGGAGGCTGTTGCTGTTCCACTTGCAGTGCTTTTAATCTTCCTTTGTTTCCCCATCTACAGGGAAGTGAGGCGTGAAGATGAAATTTACACAAACAGCGAATTTGGCTTAGAAATGGCAAACGTTTATCTAAACAAATATGGGTATATTGAAACTTATAATGTTAGTGGTGCGTCTAACGAAAATCTCAAATCGACAATTAAAAATGCCTTAAAAGCATTTCAAACATATTACCAACTGCCGGTTGATGGTGATCTAAATAAAGAAACTTTAAAGTTAATGTCAAGACCTAGATGTACAAATAAAGACAATATTTCTGAAGCATACAATGTACATCAAAACAAATTGACAAAGCTTGTTTTAAATTACACAGTGTTAACGAATGATTTTCGCATCTTAGCTCGGACGGTTGAAGCATTTAAAGTGTGGGCAAAACACACAAATCTTGTATTTATATACAATCCACAGAGTTATGATATATTAATAACATTCCAACAACAAAATCATTACATGAGGGCTTCAACAAACCCCAATGAGCGGTGCATCGATGATTTTGATGGATCCGGTGGTGGGTTAACACATGCCCACTATCCAACCAGCGGCAATGTTGTGTCCGAAATACACATGGATTATGATGAGTCTTGGTATGTGGTACACTCAAATTCACCACCTAGGGAATATATAAGTTATTATGAGGTGCTACTTCATAAAATTGGTCACACATTAGGGTTAATGCATTCAAATAATGTTAATGCTGTTATGTATTTATATCTAGTAAATCATCACCTTGATTTACATGAGGATGATATTGCAGGCATACAGTCCATATACCCACCACCACTATCATCATCATCTACCACCGTTAAGTCAACCACCGTTGCTCTTAAACCTAACTCGCCCAATAAACCAACCTAACCGAATAAACCGCCGCCAGACCTATGTAACATGGATATTGAACATTTTCTAATTCTAAATAAACGCATATATATGTTTTATGAAAAATGGGTTTGGATATCAGCTCTAAATAGCACATTGAACACATTGAACCGGCTAAAAACATAATGGATTGGCTACCTTTTCTTCCGAACACGTTTAAACGTTTAGATGCCATATATCAGATGTGGTTTTCTTTAGCAACAATCAAGTATATCTGTTGCAATTTCCCAGCATGCAGCTAGTCAATGAATGGCCTCGAGCATACACCCGCTTTTACATTCCTAATCGCGTTCGGGTGAATGCTGCTGTAAATACCTATACTGGACGTACACTAATATTTTATGGGGAAAATCAACTCATGGAATATGATGAATGTACTAACCAACCCAAAGCACATTTTCTACAATCACATGCATTTCCAGATATTCCTTCGCATATTACAAACATTTTACGATATACCAATCGGCATCTATATTTTATCAATAAAAACAAATTCCACGAATGTAGTGAATTTCTAGGAAAAGTGATTCAATCTGGCCACTTTGATCTATCCATATTTAACATTTATTGTGCAAACAAAGGATTAATGCAACAACTTTATGATTTATTGACAACATTATTAAAATTGGACAAACTAGTGAATTCATATTTACAATCTAGCGGCATATATAATAATAATAATTATGACGAAAATTTATCGTAATGTTAAAAAAATGCGCAAAATATAGTAAAAAATTAATTTTTAATTCATTTATTTTTTACATCACATAAAAATTTATTTGAAAAAGCAACAATAATTTCATATAAAAACTTAAATTCTAAAGAATGTTGTATAAAGTAGCTGGTTCTTGATAATTTTGTAAGTAACTGCATATTTTCCCCAACCAATTTGCCTGTAGATATAATACATTCATCAAAAGGATGTTATGTTATCTATAAATTGATTATAAATGTAGTCAACTGAAGAATCATTAATAGTAAATAAACAATCGTTAACTATGGATGCCATTGAAAATAATTTATTAATTGCTTTCTCAGAAAAAAGAGCGCAGCACTACCATTATGACATTCCAATATATATGGAATGTTAGTACAGCTACCATAAATTGCATTCATTTTAATGCCATAACCAATAGATAATTCTTGATTTCTATATTCAGACTTTTTTGTAAAACTAGCATATTACGAAGGAAATATTCGCTTCTTAAACCTGAAATTTCATTCCATTCCTTAACATTAAGACATAGAAAGCTTTCTGGAGCAATAACGTTAGATATTTGCACTACTGCATTTAGTTCATACCACGTTGAAATTCCAACTTCCAGTAAAAAACACAAATCTAAAAATGTTGACCATGTTGATACTAATACCTCACGATTCTTATTAAATGCTGTGGGAGGTGTTGATTTTGATGATAACTCTGCGTTTGTATCAGCCCATAAAAAGTTTGCATTATCATTTTGAATTGCATCAATCAATAAACAATTTGCATCACCATTCTTATTCAAGTTTTTCTTACCTGATGCAGCATACATGTTTCTACTTCGAAAACACAACTCTAACTACTTAACATGACGGATTTTAAAAGGTTGCTGGCTAGCGTTTGATTTAATGGTTATAGGCATTGGTCCAATATTTTAATACCATTACTTTTTATGGTTGCACTATTAAATGATAAGTGAAAAAAACATCTGTACATAAAATAGTTTATTTAAATATACAAGCTTTTATAGTATTAATATTTTCCTTAGCGCAATTTATAGTTGTTATTATGTAATTGACAATGTTTTGAATGACAATGTTTTGATTGTGTGTTACTAACTGTTTTTAATTGTAAATTTGGTGAAAAGTATTCTTCCAAGTTCACCACAGTATAGCCTGGTAAATAGCCGGAAATAATTCGTTGTTTTTCCACCCCCTTGACATATACTGTGGCGTACGGCGGTATTATATTTTGTAAATATAAATCCAGCTGCAGTAGCGATACACCATTTGCTGAGGGTCCTTACCAAATAAGACCGTGTAAATATTTTTAAGCCATTCAATTTGTCGTTTAAAATTTTCAGTTAGGTTGATTGACTCGAAGGGCATTTCCAATATTTCATACCATCGCTTATTGGTTTTTGCATCCAACACGGCAATTTCTTTTATGAAGAAATCGCTACTGCGATATTGGAATCCCCGTATGTCCAATATATGACATGTCTTTTCCAACTTGTCACTGCATAAAACTTAATTAACAATTATTTATTTATATTAAATTTTACTTACCAATATTAGTTTTAGGTTTTTATTTTCACTAGCAAACAGAAACTAATATCTTAACTCGATGTCTTCTTATTTATATGCTTTTTAATTACTTTTTTTAAGTAAAAAACAGGGCCATTATTTCTGAATTTATGGGCTTTGTAAAATTATATACGGCTGTCGTTAAACCCATCATTATCATTATTTCTGAATTGTCTTGTATAATTATATGCTTAAGGTTGCGGTTGCCATTAAAAAAATAAATAGATCCATTATTTTTTGAAATTATGTGCTTGTATAACCATTAATTCTACGCTTATATTTTGCAATCTGACATTGAAACATTCCAGTGTGGTTATAAAATTATTCATATTTTTTAGTAATAAACATTAAAATTCAAATTATAACCTTATGTCTACAACTTTGTAGCATTTCATATAGATAGCGCTTGTATTTTTGCAATCTGACATTGAAACATTCCAATGCGGTAATAAAATTATTCATGTTTTTTAGCAATAAACATTAAAAATTTAAATTATAACCTTATGTCTACAACTTTGTAACTTTTCATATAGGTAGCGCTTGTATTTTTTGCAATCTGACATTGAAACATTCCAATGGGATAATAAAATTATTCATGTTTTTAGCAATAAAAATTTAAATAGTAACCTTGTTTGCAACTTTGTAACATTTCATATAGGTATTTTAAATAAAAAGGTTAAGCACTCTATGTATATATAATACAACAAGTTTAACTATTAACTAACAAAATGAAACCGACGGCGGTTGTGAAACCATCTAACAAAACAGGCGTGCCGTGGTTTGCAAAACCAACAGTCAAACGAAGAATGTTGAAGCTTCTAAACCCGTGACCAACAAATATTTATTTCTATAAACTAATTTTTATTTATATTAATTACTGAGAAATTGTTATTATTTGATAAAACTTAAGTTCATTTTTCATATTGTTACAGTAATATGCGATATAGGAAAGTAACGTTACCACCACCACCACAACCACGGCATCCCTCATATGACAATCAAAATGAAAATAAAAAACTGCAAAATTTATTAAATATGTTCTTTACACAAAGAAATGCTTGATAAATATAATAAATATTAACAAAACACATATTTTCTAATTGATATTGGTGCTAATGCAAGATATTATTAAGTTCTATAGTTTGAGAGTGACGTAAAAAAAAATGGTGTAGCACCTTGAGTTATAAAAGTTAATGCCTGTAAATTCTTCAAAATTAATACGCTAAATACAACATTGGTTTTTCTTCATGAACAAATAACAACATCAATTTACATATATCTGTATTTTATTCCAACCATAGTTAAAAAAAGGCTAGCTCACATTCAGTATTCAGCTGTGAATGTAGATAGTTACTGAATATCATTTTGGCTTTTTTCCCTGAACAAAATAACAAGATATCTATCTTAACATGTTTTTTGCCTACACACACCTTATTTTAATTAAAACCATATATTACGAGTCGAATAACAACATGATTTGCAGATATAATACCAAACAGCTATAGTTACGATAAAAAAAACATAGTTCTATTCTAAATTTCCGGCTGCGATTTCTTGTTAAATTATTTTCTTATGATGTAATCATGAACAACTTGTCTTTACAAGATTTTGCATACACACATCTTGTCAATTAAATTCATTATATTACAATTCGTATATTTCAATAAGTGTTATTTAATATTTAATACAAAATCAAAGCTCTCGGGAACACTGCTAAAAAATGCTTAAAAATCTCCGAAGTAAACAATCACCTAGATGGACACAGCTCCGTTCAGAACACGCTGGGGTGACCCAATAGGCATTTATCATTTGAGAATATTTAACGTCATCCGCCACGTTTATTACACCCCTTTCACCATACTATCTAACAACAAAGACACCCGACCGCCGTCCCCCGAAGGCAAAGGCCTAAGGGGCACCATTAGCCATTAAGCAAACTATCTACCAACAAAATAGCCCACCGAAGCCCCAGAGCTTCGCTCGCATTTCATTCTACATGGTGGACACCCCAAAAGCAAGTTTTACACATAAAGCAAATTTTGTTCTCAAACCGGCGTATACATATCTTGCTGTGCGGTTTGCCGCCAAACCGGCCTAGCATAACTTCTGCTAGTCTAGGTAATATTATTATAAGTGTAATAGACATATTTGTTTTCTTGGTTTTTAAAACACTAGTAATAATTAGTTTATTTAAACATGCGTTACGAGTTATAATTTTTGACGGCAGGGAGCGGCAAGTAAAATTATAGGTCGGCAAATTAGATCGCTGTGGCACAGACTTCAATCAAACCTTGCAAATTTATGATTTTGTTAATTATTGTTTTTATGCATTCTTTTTGTGATGTATGTCGTAACAAGTTGTGCTATTAGTGTATATTTATAATATGCTAATAAATTGTTTTATTTTTTCTTTATACAAGTAAAGATGAATTATCTGCTGAAATTAAGCATATCTCTACTACAGTGACACCAAGCAAACATAGGACCCGGAAAATATGTGGACTAATTTTCAGCAACAACATATGGAATCAATCAGAAAGCGATTTTTTTCAAAGCACACTGCGGGAACAAAGCATTTTTAAGCAAATTTAAAATCCATGGTGTGTTCCGTATGTGCATTGTAAGACCTGACTACTCTTTTTCATTTGTGCGTATTTATTTTATTATACATTCTAGCGCCGTATGCTTTTACTGTCGCTATGTTATGGGTTTCAACGTCGTTTAAAAATTTAAAGGACTAATTGCTTCCTGGCAGTAATAATAGTGTGTCTTCATTTATGTCACTATAACCCTACTCTCGTCGTTTTTAACACGCTTGTTTCTTTTTGATTGTCAATAATTGAAATGAATTTGAAAATAGAATTGAATTGGCAATGTTGTGTTTTTCTATAAAACTTCTCAATTAATATAAATAATGATCGCTTGATTTCATGAATTCATATTTATTCAGACGAATAGAAATGATCCCGCTAGATCGTCTCTTTCGTAGTCCCAACTAAAAGCAGCAGTAAGAACGCACTTCGCGGTGGTACGTATTCTGTACTTTGATATTTGACAGTCGTAGAGCTCTTTTAGTAATTTATTTTAATTTTTCATCATTCCTTAGTTTTATTCCTTTTTATTCAACTTTTTTTTTCAAAATTACTGCTTTGTGGCTTTCTATATAAGGTAAATAATGATGTAGAAATATTTATTGAAGATTCAGTAATATAACCACCACCTAATTTTACAAATATTTCAATTTGACAAATAAAGGCATTCTACTTTGTACTTGTACTTGTACTTCTTTGCAGGCACAGTGACACCAAGGACACATCTCCCAAGTCCTATGTTTGCTTGGTGGCACGGTATATAAAGTATTCATATGGTGCGAGGCAGATAATTACAATGCTAATAATATGTGACGTCACGAACGATCCATGTAAGAATTAAAATACAAAATAAATCGTTTGCTGTAATTAAGCTTTAAAGGGTCCATTAAATGGTGAGCTTTGATATTCATGTATATAATGAAATAAATTAAGCTTTTGGGCGAATAACCCGTACATTTATAAAAATTGAGCTGCGCGAACCTTAAACCATTCCATGTTAAAATATATAAAAAAACTGTTCTTTTAATCTGAAGCCAAGGTATTTAATGTTAGCTTCATATAATTTAAATAAAAATATACCTAGTTTGCAATAAACACTTTATTGGTAAGACAAAGAAATAATTAAGCTGTTAAAAATTAACTTTTAAATAGTATATATATATATATATATATATATATATATATATATATATATATATATATATATATGTATATCATATTGAACATTTATTTTGTAGGTTTTGCACAACATTTCAAACCGACGTTACAACCTCCACTTTCCGCTTGTTTAATGCAAAATACTGCACACATTGTGTTTGGAACAGCAGCTCCCGATTTAATGCAGCTCTCACCAAAACCTAAAATAAAATTATATTTTGTGTGCGAGTAACAAAGTTATATAAAAATAAACTAAATTAAAAAAGCAATTCACAACTGGACACACAAAAATATACAGTGGTTTAGTATCTCTTGTCCAATCTTGAGTTTATGTGGTATAATAATTTATTTAAAGCTTTCCTTTCTGAACCACTAAACATTTGAATAAGAACTTAAAATAACCGAAAATAATGATCCTATAACTGCCTCGAGCATCCCGCACTTTCTATAATTTACTTTTACTTATTAATCCAGAACTTTTCAACGTCTTCAAATTGAACTTCTAGATAATTAGTGGTGTAATAGCACAACCTTGTACCAGCAACCGAGTAAACAAGCAATTAGTGAGATCCGGTGCCGCAATCCATTAACGCGATTTCTACTTGTTCGTTTGAATAGTTAAATTTGAACGAACCAACCAGAATCGAGGATTTTATAAATTTGATTTCTTGAAGTGGATTTGCTTGTTTAAATTTTAAAATTTGTGTTGGAGGTTTGAAGTTAGAATAAATAAACAAATACAGGGCTGTTTGCGGTTCATTTTATAAGTAATCAAGATAATTTCATTAGGCTAACGATTTTATTTTTTGGTGTCGCTGTTATTTGTGACATTGTTTAGTGGTTTATTTTATCTTTACATCATTTGAGCGTCGCGATGGTCACGTTCTTTATACCTGGGTTTCTATAGGTTTGTGTTTGTTGTTCCTTTGACCTTTGTTTGACATCAGAGATTGCGCTCGGCAACGTCAGAAAAAATTATGGAGAATATATGGAATCTTTGTTGGAGAAATTTTTGAGAAAGATGAGGGGTTGCGCAACAGATACGTCGGGAAGCTACGAGGCGTATAGTATAGGTGCCGATTAGGCTATTCTCAATCACGAGGTTGTAAGGGCTCTTAGGAGGATAAACCCTAAGTAGGCACAGAAGCATGATGGTATCACCTCAGACACAGACCTGGAGACGTGCCTATTAGCCCCGCGTGTCTTTGCCGATTTGTTTAATCTTTGTTTGAATAAAAACGTATTTCCACATTGTTGGAAAGTTAAGAACGTGACGTTTATCCCTAAACTTAAAAGTCGGATGTGTCAGATTCGGGTAGCTACCGTCCAATTAGCTTGCTGCCGGTACTGGGGAAAGCTTTGGATCGAGTTATGACTACGCGAATGGAGCACACAGTGCGAGACAGCTGCAGTTTCAATAAGGGACAATTTAAATTTGCGGAGGGTGTCAACTGTTGGCGCGTTAGAGTTCGTAGTTAAAGAAATCAAGCAGGCGAAGAAACCAAAGGAGTATTGCATCGTTGTGGCTTTGAAAATTTCAAGAGCATTTGATGCTGCAAGGTGGACATCTTTAGTTTGGGAATTGGAACGCAGGGATTGTCCGCAAAACCTAATGTTATTGGTCAAAAGTTATTTTTCGGGGCGATTAACACAGGTTGAAATTCCAGTGGAAATTTTATCACGAGTAGTAGAAAGGGGAGGCCCGCAAGTGTGATGATCTGGTTCAACATTCTGGAAATTGTTATGTAAGAGCATTTTAGGGTCAAAAAGGACAGCAAGATATCGAACAGAATTATGGTGGCAACAAAGATAAGGTAGGGATCTCAGATGTGAAACCTTAAGGACGATCAACGTAGGAGCAATCAAACCGGTGATGTTGTATGCGGCGTCTGTTGGGCGGAGTGTTGCAGGATCAGGAAAGTCTGACAATTAACAAACGTTCAGCGCATAACAGCGTTCAGGGCGGTGAGGGCGTGCAGGACCACAGCCACGGGGGCGGTCTTGATGATTAGTAGGATTCTCCCAATTGAATTCATCGTCAGAGAAATTAGAAATCTGTAAATATAGGAAAAGATCGGGAAATCGTCGAAAATCTTGGTCTTTGAACTAGAGAGATTGATAAGAAAATTGTTATTTCTGAATTAGGGCATACGGTCGATATCAAAGGGACTGAGTTTGTCGAGGGCGATAAAAATGTGGTGGGTGTCAGAGTTTATACTCATGGCTCACGAATAAATGATGAACAGGCAAGAGCGGCGTTCCTTGTGTATAAGGAGGAGAGGGAAGTGTTCTAGTTCTAAACTAAACTTGCAGATTAGAGCACAATCTTTCACTGCGAGTTGATAACTTAAAGGGAAACTATGGAGTACGTCATCGACCACTCGGGCTTAAGTGGAAACTCTACCATTAGCGATAACAAATCGGCTTTGATTGTTCTGGCAAATATGAATACATCAACTGATCTTCAAGGGGACATCTGGAGAAGAGCGCATATGGCACTTGGGTCTCGAGATTTGAGGTTTTCTTGGATTTGGTTGCATGACGGGAATCGAGGAAACGACATAGCAGATGAGCTGGCTAAAGAAGCCGCAATAAGGGAGTTCCTCACATTGTATTTATCGGTACCGAGTCGGCAATTAAGAAAAAGCTGCGCGAAAGCTCAATCTAACAGTGGGAAAAGAGGTGGAACAAAGCTGACACGGGCAGGTTGACACTCAAACTCATACCGAGCACAGAAGCTAGAGATAGTATGGAGGTGAAGTTCAATCATAAGATAATGCAGCTAGTAACAGGACAAGGGGCTCTGAAAACTTATCTGCGAAAATTTGGATTGGCCAAGAGCGACCGCTGCAATTGCGGCGAGGGCGCAGAAAGCATGCTATTTGATTGCTCACTACAGATGGCCAACAGAGGGTTGGCGGGCAGAAAACTAGCTGTCGAGGGGCTAAAATGGCCCAAGGGCCTGAAAGAAGTCCAAAAACTAGCTAACTAGAAGGCGTTTTGGGTAGCTTTAAAAGAATTTGCGGAAAGGTTCGTGAGATTGGACGCCGAAAACCAAGTTAAGCCGTGGGGAGATAGGTGCTTGAATTTTGGAGTAGAACGTAGTTAGGTTTAGAAGACTTGGCATAAATTTACTTTATGGCACGATATAACTTAATTTGCAAAAATTAACAAAAAAGAATACAAAAACAAGACTTAAAAACAAAACAGTTAAATAGCTACACTTGCACGATGAAATTTACAGTAAATCAATCACTGTCTTACCTAAACGCGCGGAACAAAACAGCGGGTATTATATTAAAATTTCAAACATAGGGTTAAATAATAAAATGAAATCAGGAAACCTAATTAACCTAAACCAATCAAATAAACCAAATAAACTAAGAATCTAAACTAGAGTCAAACCGTGCATACCGCCAGACAAAAGTGATAGTGTTTGTGACCCTTCAGGACATGTAGTGCATACCCACCAGGACTTGCAGTGCATACCCATGTTCCCATAGCAGTAAGATAATTAGATGTAAGCCGAAGATCAGATCCTGCGATCTTGGAGAAATTTATATTCGAGGTATTTGTAAATATTGTGGCGGCAGTACTCGAATAAGCATTGATTTGTATTAATAAATATATTTTGATATAATTTTTAACGAGCACGTTTCAATGTGATGGCGCTAGCCGAAATAATGCATATGCAAGAGCACCTGATAATTATAGTATTGCTTTTCGCTATTTATGCACTGTTATATGCTTAATGCTTTATTTAGATATTTATATTCTATACCTGTATTGAGATTTATATATTTTATTGTTTTGTTTTCCGCTGGATTAGTTTTGTATTAGAACATAATTTAGTTACGTAATGTTAAAGACAACTTGAGGCTGAAGATAATATAAGATATTTAGACCGGGGATTTATAGAGTAGGAACAAATAGCTGGATTCGCTATTAATAAATTTGGCGTATTCTTGGAAATTCGATTTCATTGGTAAATATAGTTAGCTATATTTGGATAGTTTTAAGGCGACCCTTCAGGTCGCACCGGTAAGCAGAGCTGGCGGCTGTTATCCGGTTTTACGCATCCCTCCCCTTTTACTTTTTGCTAAAGCCTTGTTAATCAGACTCACTTCAAAATCAACGCTAGGGATATCATTATTTTAACCCCAACTTGAATTTTGTTTATACATTTTATTCATGATTAATTAATTTCGAACTCAGATTTATTCGAAGCACGTTCTTTTTCGCGTTTAAATCCAATGTAGTACCTTCGGGTGAAGTATTGAGGACGAGGCCGCACGTATAGCGGCTCTTACTTACATAATGTAAGTAACATTATACTGTACAAGTTGTTTTTTTTAAGTGGGAGGTCACCTGTATATGGAAGACCAATGGTAGGACGAAGCTGAAAATTTGCAATAGGAGGTTTTCGAATGTGCCCTACACATCTAAAATAGTTTCGGTACGTTAGCACTTCCGGTTTTACCGGAAGTCGGTATTATTTTAAATAGAACACCCTGTATATTTATGCATTTTCGAATTCCTTGTCAAATTTTATGTGAACTTTTATAACACAACCATACCTCTATCTAATGCCGTTTTCGAGATATTTTGACTTTTAATAGATTTTTGACTTTTGCACGCAGTCACATAAATTGGAATAACTAGAAAGTGAACAAACTTACAAAATTGTTTTTTTGCAATCATATTAATAATACTTGATATTATTTCTACATGCAAAGAAAATCTGATTGCAATGTACAGGGTGCTAGAAAATTCATTTTATAATTTGACTAATAAAATGTCAAATATTCCGTTTTTTTTTTAAATGGAACCTACCATATTTTGTTATATTAATCGATTCTATGGAAAAAAATACGTTAAGTATGTAGTTACAACAATCCATTTATTGTAAGCCGTTTTTGAGTTATTTGCACTAAAAGAAAAATGCGCTAGTTCAGTAACATAATAACATTTGCTACTATCAAGTAGCTTTTGTCCGATACATTAACAAAAGAATAATTGGTTATTTTTACGAAACGTCAAATGTAGATAATTCTACGCAGGTTGCAATTCCTATACTGTAGTTATTTATGAGGGTTAATCGAAACTTTACAAATCAAGATTATCTCGAAATGATAATTATTTTTGGCGAATGTAATAGATTTCTTCGAAGAACTGGCGATATTTTTCATCGAATATTTTTTTATATTAATCAATTCTATGGAATTAATATCTTTGTACTTAGAAAGCAGGATATGCTTTTGCACATTTTAGTTGCCAAAAATGGCAGAGCAAGAACATTTTTTGAAAAATAATGTTTAAAAGCTACACAAACATGGAACAATGTATTTCATCTAACAATATTTTACCTAAAGAAAAATAAATAAAAACATAAGAGGTTGTTTATAAATGTTCTATTTGACGGCCATTTTGATCCAAGCATTTTAAAATGCGTCTTTTAAATTCTTTATTTGTTGCCTTTTGTATTTGTTCTGGAGTTAAAGAATTTAGTGCATTTAATACTCGTCTTTTGCAATCTTCCTCAGTAGTAGGATTGTAGGAGAAGACCGTATCTTTTACATACCCCATAGAAAAAAATCCAAGGAGTGAGATCGGGTACTCGGGGTGGCCATAAGTGAGGTCCGATAGTAGCTATAAATTGGTCTTCAAACAAGGCATGTAAGTACTCGGTTACAACGTTTCCATTGTGCGCAGGAGCACCGTCGTGCTGGTAGAATATTTTGCGTACTTCATTAGGTGGGAGGTTGTTTAAATATGCTAAAATTTCTCCACGCACAATTTCTAAATATCGTTCCCCTGTAAAAAGTGTTCATCGAGAAGAAAAAGAATTACTAAAACAATATGTACTTTACCGTTTAAATTTTCCTGGTAAAACACTACACATACGATTCGCGAACCTCTAATAGCACAATAAACATTAAAAGACCATCTTTCCTGAAAATTTGTTATGTATGCTTGGTGAGGATTTTCTGTGGAACAATGGTGTGAATTATGTCGGTTAAACACTCCGTTTTTCGTAAACTTTGCTTCATCGCTCCAAATAATATTTTTCAAAAACTGTTCATCCTCTTGCGTTCTAAGTAATACAAATTCGCAAAACAACATGCTCCTTTCGAAATCGGTTTCCTTAAGGTGCTGAACAGGATAAAGTGACCAACTTTTTAAATTATTTGCCTTCAAAATATTGTATATGGAACCACGGCTCATTCCTATAACCTGCACATCATTATTTAGTGAAGCTCTGCTGCATAAAAATATGCCAATACATTAGTAACTCCAATTACTTCCTCCGTTACGGTGCTGGTCCTGTTCTTTGTAATAAATGATCCATTATTTGCACAGTTTTCAAGAATAGTTTTAAGAAGCTTAACATTCGGCGCTGGCTTTTCAGGAAATTTTTGATGAAAGACATCGCAAGTTCTTTGAAGAATTCTGTTGCATTCGCAAAAAATAATTATCATTTCGAGATAATCTTGATTTGTAAAGTTTCGATTAACCCTCATAAATAACTACAGTACAGAAATTGCAACCTGCGTAGAATTATCTACATTTGACGTTTCGTATAAAAATAACCAATTATTCTTTTGTTAATGTATCGGACAAAAGCTACTTGATAGGAGCAAATGTTATTATGTTACTGAACTAGCGCATTTTCTCTTTTAGTGCAAATAACTCAAAAACGGCTTACAATAAATACATTGTTGTAATTACATACTTAACGTATTTTTTTCCATAGAATCGATTAATATAACAAAATATGGTAGGTTCCATTTAAAAAAACGGAATATTTGACATTCTAATAGTCAAATTATAAAATGAATTTTGTAGCACCCTGTACATTGCAATCAGATATTCTTTGCACGTAAAAATAATATCAAGTATTATTAATGTGATTGCAAAAAAACAATTTTGTAAGTTCGTTCACTTTCTAGTTATTCCAATTTATGTGACTGCGTGCAAAAGTCAAAAATTTATTAAAAGTCAAAATATCTCGAAAACGGCATTAGATAGAGGTATGGTTGTGTTATAAAAGTTCACATAAAATTTGACAAGGAATTCGAAAATGTATAAATATACAGGGTGTTCTATTTAAAATAACGATAGTAATACCGACTTCCGGTATAACCGAAAGTGCTAACGTATCGAAACTATTTTAGACGTGTAGGGCACATTCGAAAACCTCCTAGTACAAATTTTCAGCTTCGTCCTACCATTGGTCTTCCATATACAGGTGACCTCCCACTTAAAAAAAACACCCTGTATATATTCTCTTGGCGGCTCAGTGGCTTAGTTTGAATGCGTGCGATTACTATGCTCAAGGTCCCGAGTTTGAATCCCGACACCGTCCGCTTGAAATATGTTAGGCGTGCATTTTTAACAAAAATACGCCCTCGTATGTTCGGATGAGAGGTAAAATGTAGCTCCCGTATGTGTGTTGTCACGTACGTTGAAGATCCCTACCTTGTTTGAAACAGTCGCAAAATTCAAAATTTTCAGGTAAAAAAACTTTCTGGCCAATGTAGTATCTTCAGGTGGAGCATTGGAAAAACAAATGTAGTACATCTATTCTCTAAATACTCATTTAATAGAGGAAACCTGCAACTTGCTTGGGTGGTAAAGGTTTTACCAATATTACATCCGATCAAAAGCTTTCTTTAAGTAAAGACAAACATTATGTTGATTAATTACTTAAACATTATGGTTTACTATTTTTCTAAACAAAAAGTGTGTAGCGCAAACAAAACTTAAAGCAATATTTATTATTCGAGCTCTTACCAGCTTCTGCATAAACCATTGACAGGAAACTCATAACAACGACAAGAAGAAACAGCTTCATTTTCCGGAAGTTGACTGACTACGAACCTTTGTTTTTGAATCTGAAAAATTTGTGTATTTAGTTTTGACAAATATTGTATAATCGTTTAAGTTAGGAGTTCAAAATCGAACCCAGTCAATGTTTTAGGATCCAGTTCATGTTTGTTCTCTTTTAATAAATAGCGATCTTCTGCTATAAATAACCACAGTTGAAAATGAATTTCAATTAATACGAGGATGGTTTGAAAGTTCGCGAAATGGAGCACAGATGACAGCATCAGTTCGAGTAAAATATATGCAATTGATGGATCCTACTATCTAGTGCGCAGATGTTAAATTTGACACTATTCTGTCAAGTAGTATTAATTTGGTGGTATATAAAGTAAAGTTAGTTTTGAGAGTTTTTCAAAATGGATAAAACTGAAACGCGCGCTGTTATCAAATATTTTGTAAAAAAGGGTTAGATAGCAACAGAAATACACAAAGATGTTCAGGATACGTTAGGAGACTCCGCTCTATCATTTACAACTGTGCACAAGTGGGTGACGGAGTTTAAACGTGGTCGTGAGAGCCTAGAAGATGAACCGCGCAGCGGACGGCCAAAACTGCCACCACGCCTGAAATCGTCTAAAAAGTTAATGATATGGTTATGCAGGATCGTCGATTAAAGGTCTCCAAAATTGCTAAGGATGCAGGTATTTCAGACGAAATAGCATTTCAGATCTTAACTGCGGAGTTAGATTTAAAAGAGTTTTCGGCAAGGAGGGTGCCGCGCATATTGACAATTGATCAAAACCTTCAGAGGAAGAGAATTTGCCAACAAAGTTTAGACCGCTTTAACTCCAATAAAATTGATTTCGTTCGACGATTTGTTACGACAGATGAAGCTTAGGTTCACTATTATAGCCCTGAGACCAAACAACTATCTATGGAGACATGGGGGGTTCTCCACCACCAAAGAAAGCAATGTCCGTGAAAAAGTTACGGCATCAGTTTTTTGGGATGCTAAAGGTGTACTAATTGACTATCTTCTCAAGGGTCAAACAATAAACGGTGAATATTACGCTAAACTTCTAGGCCAACTGGATAAAAATATTCGTGAAAAAAGACCTGCATTGCGTAAGAAGAAGATCATTTTCTATCAGGATAATGCACGTCCACACACAAATTCAGTAGCAATGTAAAAATTGAATAAACTGAAGTACGATCTGTTGCAACATCTACCGTATTCGCCTGAATTGGCTCCTTCTGACTTCCACCTATTTCCACGACTAAAAGTTTTCCTTGGGGGAAAACAATTTTCCACGGGCGACTAAGTAAAGGCAGTTGTCGACGACTATTTTGGAGTCTTTTAAGAATCGCACTATCGTGATGGCACAATGGGTTTGGAACATTTCTGGATGAAGTGTATTCAACTTGACGGAGATTATGTTGAAAAATAAACTATATTTTAAAACCAAATTTTTTCATTTTCCCTTTCGTTTAGCGAAACCATCCTTGTATATCATGAGAAAAAATGTTTACATTAATATAAGGTAAGTCACATTTAGAAATTATTATTTGCTTCTAAAAGTTTTCAATAAGGTTATAAAACTTTTAGATAAAGACCGAAACCTTCGGAAAACATAAAATATTTTAATTAAATGAACTATTGAAAATATTAATAATATTAAACATCATTCCTAAAAACGTAATAGAGAATTGAAATAAATTAATTAATAATAATTTTGACCACTCGGGTTCATAGTTTGCTGTCGTAAGCTATACATTGCATTACTTTTTTTTTAATGTCCGCATAATCGTTAATTTCTTTAAGTGAGAGTTTACTCTAAGGATTGAGAAGGAACAGTTGCTCATACAACCCTTTGCTACTGTTGTAACAAAATCGTTCTACACACACCTTTTCACCAATCCCGAAGATAATGTCCGAATCACCAATCATTAATTTTCCTGTTTTCAGATTAAAACGTACTTTATCCCTGCGCAAGTGCTCCGTGTCATTGTTATAATTACCAGATAAGTTGGAAAACAGATTATACGCATAGTATCTTACTGATGGTAAAAATCGTTGTAAATAGGTCTGATGTTCTTCGCTGTTTAGGTACTGTTCGTACTCTGCCTGGGTTTCTAAAGTGTTGCCGCTACTGTCCGATTTTTCTAAGGTGGACTTCACAGGCTGGACTGGGCTATGAGGATTGTGTTCTCATGCCTCCTCTGTTGGTGGTGCGGCAATTGGTGTGGAACTGCGCATCCGATCGAAAAATTTAGGGCATCTTTTAGGAGTAGATTGTACATCATGTTGGGGTGGTGACCAGTGCTGGCTTTTGATCTTGGACTCCTATTTAATATATTTTAGCAGACCGGTCTGAAGTGTTTGTAAACGTTTTGTAATAGGTGCATAGGCTTTACTTAATGTAAGCTCCTTTTCAACCATTCCTGCTTTTAACGCTTGTAATTTCCTCTTGACTGCCTTTCGTACTATTATGAGTTCCCGTTTGGTTTTCACGTCGTTTACCATCGTCTAGAAACGGGTATGAAATGATATGCTATTTATGTGCTTTATAAGTATATATAGGTATCAAAACCTTTTTGGTAACGACCGCTCTGCAAATCGCCATCTTTATTGATCACCAGGAACCCATACCGATCTCGCCAGCATACGCTGCACAATTCTTTAAATCGGTTAAACGACATATCCGTGTTTACATGGTCAGCGTATACGTGTTTTAAATTGAGTTCGTTTTGTTTGAATAGCACTAGGACATTAGCATTGCCTCTAATCAATTGTTTAGGTATTTTGGAATAGATCTGACATGGGTAAAAACAATGGATGGTCTTATGTCGACCCAAAGAAAAATACTCTCGCATTACATTTTGTTTATCGCACGACACGTCATCGAAAATAAATATCGAATTAGGTTTTTGCATCCGCTGAGGTAACAATTGCATCCCATTTGTTAAACGCAAAATATCCTAGGTATTGATACTTTGGTTGATACAAGGATTTTGAGTAGAGATAAACGTTTTCAAAGCGTACGCTATTCGGATGCTTCAAGAGACAGATAACCACATTAGTTTTACCACAATTGGATGAACCTGTAATGATACACCGTATTGTTGACGGTAATAGTAGTCCATGCTTTTGCACGTTAGTGTTGTTGCAGCAGTTGTGGTCCGTAATTGGCAACGTCAATTGTTGCTTTACCAGACGCATTCTGTCCATATACTAAAACGTAATTGCAGTATGGTAAGCATTTAAGCGAATAATTCTACACGCATGACCAGTATCCTTTAAACCTTACGACTGACAAGATTAATGAGATCCTATCGTGGTTACGGGTTACTCAATAGTGCTAACAATCGTTTACCGGTAGAATTACATTTACCAGGCTATCGCTTCTGTGGACCGGGTACTAAGCTTCAGAAACGCCTCGAGCGTGGTGATATAGGTCGTAATCCCTTAGACAAAGCCTGCAAACTACACGGCATCGCCTACGGCCTTTCTACAGACAACAACCCGACGCCAAGCTAATAGACGTCTTGCTGAAACAGCACAAAAACGTCGTATTGCACCCGACGCTTCGTTAGGAGAAAAACTTGCAGCGTTTGCAGTTGGTTCTGCAATGAATGCCAAAGTTAAATTTGGTATGGATTGTCGCAAGAAAACAATAAGGTGTAAGGATAAACGACGTGGTCAGCGTCTACGTACAGAAAGTGGTATACCATTCAAGCGTTTAATTCGCACCATTTGGGAATGCATTAAAAACGTTCGTCCGACCGATCTTATTAAAACTGCTAAACTTGCAGTGACACCGATTAAAGATATAGCGGATGAGGTTCGTGGCATCCCACGTGTAGTTCCTGTACCCAAAACTGGTGGTTTCCTACCTTTGATACCTATTTTTGCAGCCCTCTCCGCAATTGGAGCGTTGTCAGGTGGAGCAGCTGGGATTGCAAAAGCTGTCAACAATTGCTAAACTTGAACCACAACAATTAGATGAAGCAAAACGACATAATATGGCACAAAAGGCTGTGACACTTGTAAAGGGTCTCTATTTGAAACCTTATTGCCGTGGACATGGACTGTACCTAAAACCTTCTTACACACGGGCAAGGTTTGCGTAAATAAAGACAACGAAAAAAACTCAACGCATTCGATAAACCTATCTATGCGAGCGTTAACTAATGTTGACTTGAACAAATACATAAAACGTTTACAAATATCCCACTTTCGTGGAATATTCATGCGCAATTCAATTCCAAACACAATTCGTTGGCGCGAATGTGGTATTCTTAATCATGATACTACACGTGGTGTGGGAACTCATTGGACAGCGTACAAAAAAGATGGTTCAAGGGCAGTCTATTATGATAGCATTGCTAAACTACGACCGCCGAGGGAACTTGTCGAGTACTTAACCTCATCAGGAGCATGCACTCTCTATTGCTCTCTATTGCTTGTGACATATTGCAATATGTAAACTGCTCTAAATCTTGAAAAATCGTCTTTAAATGCAACAAAGTAACGATTTTTCGATGGCGATTCAGGAAATGTCCCACATACATCTGTGTGGATTATCTCTCCTGGTTTTGTTGATTTTGGTCTAGTACCAAATTCCTTACGATGCATTTTGCCCTTAATGCATCCTTCGCACACATCACTATCCAACTCTACGTCAATGCCAAATTCGTTTTTCAGAACCTTCTGTACATGTCGCTTATGTTGATGTCCAAGTCGTTCATGATATAGTTGTAATAGGGATTCATTTGCAGAACTTATTGCACTAATCTCAATTCTTGTATTTAATGACTTTCCCACAACATGATACAAACCTCCATTCTTTTGACGAATACCCGTTACGGCCGGTATCCCATTAATGTACAAAGTACAGATCCTTCCATTTAACTCAAATATGCTATTGTAGCATCGATCTTGTGCGCTTAACACCGAAAACAAATTTTTGTTTATCGCAGGTACAAGCCAAATATCCAACAATGTTACTTTGGAGTACTTCCCTTTATTAGTAACTAAAAGTTCAACTTCACCTTGACCAATAGCTGCCAATTTCTGCCCTCCTGCCACATTTACAAAGTGCGGCATATCAAATGGTCTAAACGTTTTAAACCAATCTTTACGCATTGTTACATGATTTGTAGTTCCATTATCTATATACCAATTTTCTTCATGGCCATTTGCACTAGCTGCAAAAACACTGGCATCTTCAATTATCACTGAAAATTTTTCTTTGTGTCCATAAGAAGTATCATCATCTTTATTTTGTGTGTCATGCAGATTCTTCTCATTACTTTTAATATCTGCAATCCATTTTCTGCAATTCCGTTTAATGTGACGTCGTTCTTGCAGTGATGACATATCAAATTGTCAAGTTTTCCTTTCTGGGTAGCTAAATACTTCTTTTTTAGCTTTTCCGACGATCCATTTGCCGTCTTAACATGCAATGCTTCGACTGACTCTTCTTTTTGTTGCAAAGCTTGTTGAAATTGACAAAGCTGATTTGTTAGATTTTCAACTGTATGTTGTTACTTTGATAACATTTCCCAAGTTGTTTTAAACTGGAAATACGATTCTGGCAACGTATCTAGAACCTTACAGATAAGGAATTGTTCTGGTAATACAACATAGTCAATTAATTACATTTTAACAACCTTGTTCCACAAATTTTTAATTTTAGATAAATGACTTGCGATGTCATCACCTAGAACCCATCTTGCTCCAAAGAATTTCATAATCGCCGTATACATTCGATTGGTAACAGCCCCACCATAGATACGTTCTAATTCAAGCCACATCTCACGTGCTGTATTAAAACGCATCATTTTATCTAAAGTTTTCTTTGTCATGGCATTAGACATTATTAGCTTAGCTGTAGAATTCGCTTTTCTGTACTTCTCACTAATACTTTTGTATTCTTAAATTTCAGCTGGACTTGCACCTTCTACAACAAGTTCCGGTTTTGCCATTTCTCCGGTAACAACTTCCAGCGCTCCATCACTTAATTCCAACGCCAATTTAACTCTAAAGACCCACTGTGAATAATCTTCTGAATTTGCCAGTGGCTGAATTTGTACACATTTTCCATTCATTGTGTTCTCAGTATCAAAGTACTAATATATTCTCTTTCTATTAGTTAACTTTAGTTTTCTTTTGACAATTATGCTGTAGCTTAAAACTTTTAAACTTTACTATTTCTCAATTGCTTGAACACATAACCTGTTAATTATAAACAGAGTATGGGCACATAAGAAGCACCGTGGAAGCAATAGTAGAGCAGTAATTATCAATCAATTTGAAAACACAAAATATATTTTAATTTTATAACATGCAACTATTTGGCATACATCAATCTTATTTATTTTCATGGCAAGGGGTATATATGAATCATCTCAATATGGAATATAATATTTCTTAACAATCTGAACGATCCCCGTGAACGCACTTCATCTAAACGTTATCATATTGATATTCGAGCCAATAACAGTTTACATACAGAAATCAAAGCATCAGGTATAGAGGATTTTACACAACCAAATTCACTTGCTTCGTTGCTGGGTTTTGAGAAACGTAAACTGCCAGCTCTCACTACTGCTACTTCGGATCATCCGGCACAGGTCTTTCCAATCAATTCTATATGTATTGAATGTAATCTTGTGGTCGGATCGTATCGCAATAGCAAACCTGTACACATTTTGCATCAATTCTTTCCTGCAGTTGCTGCAGTGTACAAGATTATAGAAAACCCCGTGAACGTCACCTGTATGCCACTTAATACACAAATCATCGATCGCATCATTGTTAAAATAGTTGATCAAAACGGTAATCTCATGACTTTTCGTCGGGAAACCATCACAATTAGACTTTTTCCAAAGCGTCTTTAAACAATGGTTCTGCGCTATGAGCATAAATTAATGGACACATTGTCAGCAACTTTACCAGTTACATGACACCAGTGCACCGATTAACACCGGAAAATGTTAAATTTCTGGAAACATTAGGACTCAAAGTACTACATCGCCAAAATGGGTAGTAATATTTTAAATGTTACGCAACGTGCTATATTTGATACAACCATCGTCAATGCCGACAAACATATGCATACTCCGTACTCCAATACCACGTATAAGAAGAACGATGTTATACGGATTCCAATAGAAAACGAAGACCATGGGACAGCGTAATTTATATTGAGGGTACAATGAATAAGTCAGATGGTGGCGTTTCACCTACAGCCAATTTTGTCAACAACGGAGTTTTTTTTAGTTGATGAAATTCGTAATGAACTTGGTGGAAAGGTTATTGACTGCATTCGTAATCCAGGTATAACTACAACTATTAAAATTTCCTATCCTTCGATTATAGTGAAAGCCGTCGCTTTAGAAACGCCAGTTGGTCCGCAATCGATAAGTGTGATATATAATTGAAGTATAGAATTAATGCTCTAATAAATATGACTTAGCTAATAATATTAAATATTATACGTACCAGAAATAAATAAATAATAATTCGTAAACGCAATTTAAATAATTCTTTCTCGGGAAATCAAAATCGATTAAAAAAATTATTAGAACTACAACTTCTAAATACCATTAGAAGTAAATACAAATCTTTTGTTGATAGTTACTAGTTGTAGCGAAAGGAATTGAATGCTGCATGAGATCAGAATGACGATCTTTCGAAAACTGATAAGACCTTAATAGTCATGGGAACTCGATATCTGACGGACAAAATGCTAATCTAGAAGTACAAGATTCCAATTAGATTGTGATGTTACTATCAAATACAGCTAGCATACCCAAGAGGACACTGCCGGTGCTAAAGAGTTATTAATTTTAGGTTGCTTCGAAGAAAGTGTTCAAGTATAAAATCTTTACATACTTGTGTAACAAAATATGGCTCTAATATACAAAAAAGTGGTATCCCTGTAATTACAATGCAACTACGACCGAATACCGTTGAAGAATAAAGGAGTATTTGCATATTCTTGGAAGTTTGTAATTATATACCGTCACTCTCCTCAGGTACCAATTAAAATGTTTATATCCCAAATATTTTTAAAGATAATAGTAGAGCGACTTTTATGAACGAAGTGAAACATGTAAGAATACTTTAACGTTTTCAATCTATATTACCTTTTACGTTAATATTTGTTAAACCTTTACAAAGATTACGCACTTCTATTCTATTCTCTACATAGCAACAAATTATTTTCCTTAATTTTTCGATATTTTAGATTTTTAGAATAACGACTGCTATAACTGGCTGCTAACATGATATACTGTAGTGGGGTACTATTAATGCGTTTCACCAATTTAAAACAAGTAATAACAAAAGTCTTTATTACTCACTATTCACAAGTCTAATTAACGGTATATGCCTTATTTATGGATGTTTTCAGTCCAATTAACAAGGAAGCACTATAACGTTAATGCTATTTACAGGCACTAAAATCTTCTTTTTTCTAAATTCTTAACCATAAGTCTTCTTAACAACACTAACACTACTATAATTTATTTATTACACTTTTGTGTATTTATGTACAAGCTGTCGGTACAATATACACGTTCACATAACACAAATTTATATTTACTATTGGACTTTCAAAAGCGTAACTAATTAACTTTACACGATATAATTTATATTCGACATTCAGATATTGAATGACTCTGTACTTCATCAGCGGTCTTATATATACCCTAAATTAAATATATGATTCATACTCTGGTATATGCTGGAAAGTTCGAGACTTTTCTAGAATATTCATCGGTTACGCCGCTTGTGTGTTTGACGGGTTGCCTAATAGTAGTTCGTAACACTGCACCCTCTTTAAAACCGTTACATCTGGTAACTGTAAACACACTTTGACGCCAATTCAATGACAACGGTATCGGCAGCTATCTCCTCTGGTGCATCCACCACGTCGTTGGATATAACAGTCAACACTATTCTCTTAGTCTTGATAGGCAACCGGTTGATAGCAACAAACAAGGACCTGGACGTTCGTTCCCTGGACAATTACTTTTAGCATATTTCGGACTATTCTACAACCTAAACGATCTAGTCCACAGCCTAGCTTAGACACCGCTAGTCTCGTTACTCCATTTTCCATCATCTGAGCCTTAAGATTCAGCAACGCCTTCCATAGATGTCCATAACTAGGTCTCTGCCATGAAGAATTTTTTGATGACCAAATAGTAAACATAACGATTTCTATCCTGAAGAACCAAAGCTTTTCATACAGTTGGCTGCTGTTGTACTAATTTATCAAACACCCAAACTTTTCTTGAAAACAACAACTATACCTCTAGACATTTCCAGATCTTGAGCTACGCAATGTACAAGGGAATACTCTTCTGATGCTCTAAACAGACTTGCTGTTTTTCAACAACAACGCCAAATCTCGCCTTAGCGGAACCACCATACGCCGCCATGAAACACTCAAAATCTACATTTGGCTCATGATTAATAACTCTTTGAACACCATTTTCATTACTCGAGTCTTCCTGGTTGTTTCCAGCCTAGGATGTTAAACGGTCAAAGTGTACCACTTTCGGTTTACCACGGGAAGATCTTCTGATCCGGTACACTACATCAATAATTCTTTTTAACACTTAGTACGGCCTTTCCCATTGTCTTTGTAATTTTGGCGACAATTCACGCTTTCTTTGTGGATTGTACAGCTACACTAAATCTCCAGGTTGATAACCACCTTCTTATGCTCTCGTGTCATATTTTGATTTCATTCGATCGCTTGCTGCCTGGATATTCTTTTGGACGTTTTCGTAAATGCTATTTGACCTTTCACGAAGCTTACTAACGAAATCTTTACCTGCGATCTCTTCTCCAGGTTTAAATTCAAACTGAAGATTACATGGTAGCCGCAATTCACGTCCTAACATCACGCAAGCGGGAGAGTATCCAGTGCTGTCATGTAACGAAGATCAGTACGCCAGTAGGAACAAATGCAAATATTGGTCCCAGTATCGTTGATGTTCAAAGACAACTTTAGCTAGTACTTTCCTAAGGTCCTGTTCATTCTTTCAACCATTCCATTCGATTGAGGATGAAGTGGCGTGGTTCTAGTTTTCCCGATTCCAAGATGCTTGCAGACGTTCTGAAACAACGCTGATTCGAAGTTCCGACCTTGATCGGAGTGTAATTCCAACGAAGCTCCAAAGCGACAAAACAACTCCCTTAATAGTACATCTGCAACCGTCTCGGCTTCTTGGTTAGGTATAGCACGCCTCCGGCCATTTGGTAAAATAATCCATTGCAACCAAAATGTATTTATTTCCTTTCTCTGATTCAGGAAACGGACCAGCTATATCAATGGCCACCCTCTCAAAAAGATTCCCCACATTATACTGTCTCATTGGAGTTTTCCGTTTTGTAACCGGGCCATTTCCAGAGGCAGACAACTCACATTTCCGGCACCACTCCTTCGCATCTTCTTTGCAGTTCACCCAATAGAGCCTTTCTCTCACTCTTTCCAAAAATTTTTCACGACAAAGTTCCCTCCAGAAATACCATCGTGCAAGTGCTGCAACACTTCTGGCACTCTGCTTCTCGACACTATCACTTGAAGTCGTCTTTCAGTGCCATCATCACATTCCAGACGTCGTTTCAAAAATCTATTTTCAATCACCAAGAAGTATCACTGTGCCCAGTATGCCTTCAGGCTCCTACTTAAAATACTAATTTCTTCCCAAGCTGGTCGTTGTCCTCTACTTTCCATTCAATAATACGTCTCAATTCGGTGTCATTCTCCTGGTCTTCTCGTATTCTTTTGGGTTGTCAAGTATCGTCGGTCACCGTCATTCTATGAATGGCACTTATTTTCTCTTCCATCTTGGAGACAAGGTCTTCTTGACAGAGCCTCTGCATTCCGATGGCTAGTTCCTACACAATGTTCTGTGTCAAAGTCATATTCCTGCAACCGTTCTATCTATCTTGAAACTTGCCCTTTAGGATTTCGAAACTGCAGTAACCATTTTAGTGCAACATGGTCTGTTCTTAACAGGAATTTACGGCCGTATAAGTACTTATATAAGTGCTCTACGGATTTGACGACGGCCAACAGCCCTCTTCTTGTCACACAATAGTTCCTTTCTGGCCGCGACAAAAACTTGCTGAAATCCCCAATAACTTTTTCTTGTCCGTCCTGCACTTGAGAAAGAACGCTTCCTATAACTGTGTTACTGGCATCGGTTTCCAACACAAATTTCCCCTCCATCCGTGGCTAACTCAGAATTGGTGCTGTAACAGTAGCCGTTTCAGTTGTTCAAATGCGCTGTGGCATTCGTCATTCCGATTATATTCTTGTCCATCTTCGGTTAATTTCGTCAACGGTTTGGCAATGTTCGCAAACTCAAGTATAAAACGTCGCTAATATGTGCACAATCCTAGATATTTGCGTTGTTGGTGTATATTTGCTGGTGTAGGCCACTCTTGTACCCTTTTTACTTTGTCAGGGTCAGCTCTTATTCCGGTCTCCGAAACGAGGTAAGGGTTACACCGCGTAATCTTTGGAATATCTCCTCTAGGTTCTTCTTAAGGTGTTCTTCAAAAGACCGGCCTAACACTATCACGTCGTACATCAAACATGTTTTCCAGGACAGTCCACGCAGTATCGACTTCATGAAACATTCAAAAGTAGCGGGAGCGTTGCATAATCTAAAGGGCATGACCTTGAACTGCCATAATCTAGATCCAATTGTAAACGCAGTTTTCTCTTTATCATTTGGCTTCAAGCCTACCTGCCAGTATTCGCTTTTTAAGTCCAAGTTTGAAAACCATTTGGTTCCGGATAGAGTATCCAAGGTGTCATCAATTCTGGGCAAAGGACAGCTGTCTTTCTTTGTCACATTGTTTAGCCGCCAGTAGTCTACACAAAAACTTGTCGATCAATCCCTTTTCTGGACAAGCACCACCGAGGAAGCCCATGGACTATTCGAGGGTTCGATCATTCTCTGTTCTTCCATGTCTGTGATAATTTGCTCGGCTTCTTTACGTTTTGCCAAAGAAAGCCGCCTGGGATATTGTCTTATCGGTTGCGCATCTCCAGTTTTGATCTTGTGTTGCACAACATTCGTCCTTCCTTTCACACTATCATTCAGTGAAAGCACTTCTCGATATCGTCTAACCAGTTCTTTTACCTTGCCCAGTTGATCGCCGTTTAATCTTTGACACAAAGGTATCAACATATCCAGCAATTTCTGTGTTCAACGTTAGCAGGTTTACGTTTTGAGTCGTCCATACAACGTTTAATATGGCATACTGGAGTGCAATTTCCCACAATCATGTTTTTCTTTAAGGTCGCCATACGAGGATTAATGTTTAGCACCTTACTGGTATCATATTTCGAGACTTTATCAGTGTTCTTCCAATCAGTAATCCCTCCTGACCCATTTCCGATTCAGTTGCTTCCATCATGCATACTTGTCCTTCCCGGAGAGTACCATCCGGGCGTCCCATCACGATCATTTCCATCTTCTCGGGTATATTCTTATCACAAATCATTCAAACTTGCATCGTTTGGTTACTCGTCCCTTGAAATAGAATTTCATCATCATCTATCCGAAGCACATTTTCTTTCAAGTTCATATGAAACCCATATTCTCTCATGAGATCCATTTCCAGGATAACTTCTTCTGTAATTTCAGCTACCAACACCCGATAATTAATTAGTTTGTCCCCAATTCCCAACGTTACGGCAGTCTCTCCGTGAGTAGAAATTTTCTCACCACTTGCCGTTCGAAGACATACCGATGCAGGTAGCACTTTTCCACGGCCAACCAAATCTGGTCTCACAATAGTCCTTGTCGCTCCTGTATCCACGAGTAATGGGACAACCCTACTATTAATTCTACCATCGATATAAATGCGGTCCAGACTACCCATCGACGATGCAGCACGAATGATAATCTCCGGGGCACTACGTTGTGCTGTCGATGCTTGCCCCCTTAAATCGACTTACCTTAGTTTTCCCTGCTGCTCAACCGGTTGTTTTGTTGGTTGAGCACAGCGTCTCTGTATATGACCAACTTCACCACAGTTCCAGCATCGCAGACCCCATCTTCGCGGTCGTTGTCTTTCCAGTCTCTCCGCCTTTTTTGTTTTTTAAACACACGGTTGATTATTTCTTCTATGCTGTTCTGCGATTGTCCAGGTTCTTCTAAGGCAGACCGAACTTTGTGACTCATCCTGGGTGATGTCTGCTTAGCTGCTTCAAATTCAAGCGCATGAGCCAGTGCATCATCTAATATTTTTGGTCGTGCTAATCCACAAATGTTTGAACAGCCAGTTGTTCGAGGAAGCTATCTGGTACCGTTGGGTATGCCAATCTAACTAATCTGACAATGTCAGCTTCGGATTCTTGCAGGCTTTCATTTGTCTTTTGCAAGCGGTTCTTAACTTGTGCATGATAAACCTGTTGAAGGTGAGCGTCTCCATATCTCATTTCAAGCTTCGATGTTAAGAGGCCGTAATCATTTTGCTGGTGATCGGGAATCGTTTGCAAGATGTTAAGAGTTTCCCCCCGTAGGGCCACTATTAAGAAGATAGCCTTCTCTTTGTTGCACCAACCGTTGGCTATTGCAGTAGCTTCAAATTGTTTAAAATATGTGGGCCAAGGTGTTTTACCATCGAATGTGGGTGGTTTCAATTTAAATTTTGACGGTATTGACTCGCTTCCTTCCATGCTTCTTATTTCTGCGATGTTCTGATTTACAACTTGGTTTGCTATTTCAAGTGGCCGCGTGTTAGTGAAATCATTTGTTCTTGCAGCCTCATCACATCTTTTTTCATTTTTACCAATTTACTGTCCAACTTTTGCTCAACTGTTTTTACCTGTTGAGTGAAATTTTCTTTCAATGCAATGGAGCGTTTCATTAATCTTTGTTCTAACGTAGCTGCACTTTCATTCAACTTTTCTTCCATTTTCTCTGCATTTTCACTTAACCTTTCCATTTTCTCAGCACCTTCACTAAACTTTTCTTCCATTTTCTGAGCATTTTCACTTCACTTTTCTTTAAGGGTTGATTCAGTTTAACTGACCTCACCACGTTTTCAGTAAGTATCACTTCTAGATTAGCCGACCTCTCTCCTATACTAAGTTTAAAATCCATGAGAAAATCCATTAAAGTTTCTGGGTTCATTTTACTTTGGCTTCCTGTAACTGGTATATAAAAACTACACAAATGTCTTTAGATTTGTGTTTTTCTCTTTTAAATTAATCACTATCCACCTCGTACAGCCTGACACCAGTGTAGCGGGCTACTATTTTCGCATTTCACCAATTGAAAACAAGTAATAACAAAAGTCTTTATTACTCATTGTTCACAAGTCTAATTAACAGTATATGCCTTACTTATAGATGTTTTCAGTCCAATTAAAAATGAAGCATTTTAGCATTAATGTTCTTTACAAGCACAAATATCTTCTTAAACTAAATTCTTAACCATAAGTCTTCTTAACAACATTAACACTACTATAATTTATTTATTACACTTTTCTCTATTTATGTACAATGTACAATATACACGTTCACATAACACAAATTTATGTTTACTATTGGACTTTCAAAGGCGTAACTAAATAACTTTACACGATATAATTTATATTCGACATTTAGATATAGACTAACACTGCACTTCCTCAGCGGTCTTATATATACCCTGAATTAAATAGATGATTTATACTCCGGTATATGCTGGAAAGTTCAAGACTTCTCTAGAATATTCATCGGTTACGCCGCATGTGTGATTGACGGGTTTTCTAATAGTAGTTCGTAACAATAAAAATAAAATGTTTGCTGTAAAAAGGTTGCTAACTTCATACCGACAAATTATATTAGACCGTGTATCTAATTTCTAATTAAAGTTAATTAGTACTAGTAATAAGTTCACAATACGGGTTACTCATCTGTTTAATGCCTTGTTTGATGTTTTCACACTGCAAATAGCGTTGATGATCAGATAATGGACTGGATCTCTTTGAAGTACTTACTTTTAAGCTTCTTTGGTGATAAAGAAACAGAAGTTTTTCACACAATTAACCTAGGCTTTAAAATCCAAAAGAGAAATGCCGTTAAACGTATGGTCATGATAAGTTTCAAAAAACTGCAAATCGGGGTAATAAAAATTCGTTAAGAAAACGATTCAAATATTTCCTTTACTATTGATGGCTGGTTATCTATAGCTTGAAATTCGTATCATGAAATAGCTGGGCACCGTTGGATAAAGGCTGGAATCTGAAATTCTTAGTTACCGATTTTGTACCTGCCAATTGACGGCATTCCGGTCAAGCTAGAGATCAGTTGGTTTTTAAAACAATATAGTATATAGGAAAAAATTGCTGGAATAACAGTTGACAATACTGCTGGTAAAATCACTTTTAAGTTGAAACTACCCGAGTTCCTTTCACAGTTCAACAATATTGATCAACACTTCAGATGCATTGCGCATATTTTAAATACATGTTGCTTTTTTATTTTGTTTTTGTTCTAGTTTTTTCTGTATCGTATTCCTGGATATGTGTAGATGAAAATAGGCTGAATTTTTGAAAATGCAACAATAAACAATGCACAAAAAAGTTACAGCGCCCGCATGAAAGAAAATATTCTTCAAAAACTTGTTCAACATGCAAAAACACACACGCACTAAAATAAAAAAAATTTCAAAAATTTAGCCTGTCCATTTTCATCTATATAGACCCACGAACACAATACAAAAAGAATCAGAACAAAAAACAATATACAAAAGGTTACAACGCCCGCGCGGAAGAAATCAGTCTTATAAAGAATGTTTTCTCCTGTACGGGCACTGAAGCTTTTCTATTTTAATTCTTTTTGTATCGTATTACTGGGTGGATGACAACGGATAGGTTGAATTTTTGAATATAGCCCCTTCGCATCCACAATACTGTTCCTCACAGAGGAAAGCATTCTTAAAAAATAATAAAAGGACAATATTTTGGTTGCCAAGAACATCTTCAAAAATTCAGCCTGTCCATTCTCATCTGTACACGCACAGGAACATGATACAAAAAGAATCGGGACAATAAACAATACGCAAAGAAGTTACAGCGCCCGCTCGGAAAACAGTCTAAATTATATTAAGTCAATTGGTGTTCAGGAACTGTTAAAATATCTGAAACTTCAAGGTCTGCCAGAGAAAACGTTTGAAAAGTTGAAAATGTTGTTGTTTAGTAAAGATGAAGACTCCGGCAATGTACAAACAGAAGAAGGGAAAGAAGAAGAAGTTAGTGGTACAACTGCAGAAACAGGCCGAGTTCCTTACATTGTGATAAATAACGTAAGATTTGTGCTTAAAAAATAAAAAGCTTTGAAAAACTTAAACTTAAAATTTAAAGCTGTCGTGAATTAGTAATTATCTAGTCTTCTAAAACGCTATTGTTAAATGTTGCAACGCGATGGAATTGAACACAGAATATGTAATCAATGGTGTTAGAGCACCTTGCAGAATTCTTTTCAAAAGTTTCCGATAGACATGAGGGAGACAAGTAGGCAACTTTATCAGGTGTAATAGTAAGCTTTAATATATTAATAGATAATATGGAAGAATCCATTCAGAAGCTGAATACAAAAAGCAAAAGATCGCCTATTGACGAATAATTATTACTGGATTACCAAGCAGCAGGAAACAAAATGCTCATTACTGTAATAAAACTAATTGGGTGCACCGTGCTGCACTTATGCTCGATTCCAGTAATAAAGAAGATACTTTTGACTTAACTTCTTGATGAAAAGAACTGAAAAGTCGCTCCTTAGAAAAATTCAAAGAAATTTTCAACGAACTTCGTTCGTTTATGAAATCGATTTGTCGTCCGTCTGTCCGTCCGAAGCCTTTCTAATGGTCGGACATCAATGTGTGATACATCAATCGATTCAGCTCGGTGTCCTGAGCTTAAGTTTTGATGTCACTTGAAATCGGGCCACGGGGACGCCGTGCCCCCGCGATATTCCGTCGGGAAATCAAATAGGTCCAAAATTAATATGCGATACATATTTGGACTCCCCTAACATAGCTGAGTCGAAATATGGTACCCCCCACAAAATCTGACCATGGATACCCGACCCCCCCCCGGAATTAATTTTTATCAAAAATTTCAAATAGGTCCAAAATTAATGTGCGATACATATTTAGAATCCTCTGAAAAAACTGAATCGAAATATGATGCCCCTTTTTTTACACACACACACACACACAAACACACATACATACATACATACATACATACACACACACATATATAGCGTTTAAAATATTTATTCAATAAAATAAAATATATTAAAATGTCTCTTTTGTTGTTTATAAATTTTTGTATTTTATCTGAATACTTATAATTATTACAACATAATAATTTTAATTTCTTTAAATTGTTTTAAAGTAAGTCTACATTTGGAAGTTCGTTGCGACAATGCCTTGCATTTTCAACTTGTTTAAAAATACGATCTAAATGTGCCCACTAAAGAAAGTGATGATACTTTCCCTGTAAATCACGATTTTGATTTAGATTATTTGTATGTATAAAGAAGGTCGGATGATGTCCACAAAGATTTCTCCTCGTCGTGACTCAACCAGAGAACTTGTAGAATACCTCAGGCTTCGAAGGGTTGAGTACCCTAAAAATATTCTAGAAATTCTACAAATCAACTTGCTAGTGGCACAAGAATAGAATATTTTATTGTATGACTTCTTATTATTACTCATTAATCTGTGCAACGAAAGCGTTTTAAGTTTAGTATTAAAATAAATAAGAAAAATATGCCGATTTAAATTGAATTAATTTATACTTTTATTGTAAGTTGTGACATTATCGAATAAATGATATTATGGGTCTGAATTATGTTTATTCAAACTATATTCTTAGCAAGAATCCCGCTTCTTGATTTGACTTCATGTAGATGCTGCGTTATTATCAATAATTTTGTACATACTGCTGTCTATCTAGCAAGGTAACTTAGCGCACATAATAAAATACTTATTGAAAAAGCAATAATGTATTTTCAACGAACTTCGTTCGTTTATGAAATCTATTTGTCTGTGTGTCTGTCTGTCTGTGTGTCCGAGGCCTTTTTAATGGTCGGACATCAATGTGTGATACATCAATCGATTCAGCTCGGTGTCCAGAGCTTAAGTTTTGATGTCAGTTAAAATCGGGCCACGGGGACGCCGAGCCCCCGGGAAAATCCACAGGGATAATTAAAATTTTAAATAAGTTTAAAATCAATATGCGACACATATTTGAACAATTTATGGCATTTCATGCCAATTATTCCAATATTATAGACATTGTTTAAACTTAAATTTTGATTACCGAAAATAATTAGATTCGTATAAAAATGAAAAAAAAAATTTCTTATCTTATTGATGAGAACTAATATATAGCTTTTAAAATATTTATTCAATAAAATAAAATATATTAAAATGTCTCTTTTGTTGTTTATAAATTTTTGTATTTTATCTGAATACTTATAATTATTACAACATAATAATTTTAATTTCTTTAAATTGTTTTAAAGTAAGTCTACATTTGGAAGTTCGTTGCGACAATGCCTTGCATTTTCAACTTGTTTACTATGATTCGTTAGAATTTTCATTATTTTAAGCCATTAATAGGGCCAGATGAAAATCTTTGGACGCTTTTTTCTCATTTGTATGATGGGTGTAGATACCGCCTTCTATCTTAAGAGGGCAGTTTACATATCTAGATTTCTTGCTTAAGACTATCATTAAGTTTTATAAAGTGTCTTACGTAAACATGAAGAAATGTGTGTGTTATTTTGCACTAAATGTGTAACTTTGTAGATTATGTAGCAAAAATTTAACGCGTTCGGGACAAATTTGAACAAGGAGGTCGTAAGCGCTCGACGGCGACGTGTATAATATATCGCTTGGTTAGATTTTCAATGCACAAGTTCCTATTTACAGGTATCCTATACGTATATAGTCTAGTAAGTATCTTGTCATAGAAAGCGTTGTAAAAATTTGATTCAATTTATTACTAATGTAACAACATAAAAAATAACACTTTAAAGTAACCAGAGGCTATTAATTACTTACCAATTGATGACAGAGAATAACTGTATATACAAAGTTTCAAAAGCAAACGAAGTTAATTTTAAAAGTCCAGCTTTACACATACAATGTTTATACTTAGTGTACATCCTCCCAAAACCAAAAACTGCGGTAATTGCTATAATATGGTGATTAGCATATCATAAATTAATTAATCATTATCTAAAAATTAGTTTTGTGTTCCTGTAATCGAATTTAATGCGGTCGCAATAAACTATCAAATTAATTTACTCATCTAATTAGAAAAGCCAATATTTTGATTACGACCGCAACTCTATGCTATAGAAAAAATAACAAAGTTGTTGCGTTTATTTTTGGCTAGGCAAAGAAAAATACATCCTTTTCTAGGAATGCGTCATTCATTCGAAAAGAGTCCGCTTAGATCTTTAGAACATCATCCTGTATATCTTACTGTTTTATAATAAGTACGCTTCCTAACGATTTTCAGGTAAACCAACTTGCTGCAAATTTGAAAAGCTTATTCTATAAATTGAATAGTCAATACCTTGATTTAGGCATCTGTGAACTTGCTACACATTACGATAGCGTATAATTACTTTCTAGATCATTTCAATCTAAAGACTCGTTGACATAATGTATTGAACTAATAGATAAACCCGTGTTTCAAGTTATAATCACCTTTGATAACGCGAGGATTGAAGTTCGAATTCTTGTTATAAAACGAATTTTAATTTGATTCTGCAGCTTGTGCGTTAAGGTATTTTTCTACATTACTAGTCTTAGTACTTTAAGAGCGATGCACGTTTTTGTTCGACAAGTAGGGGGTATCTTGAGTGCATTGCTCTTAACTGTGGGCCCAATTGGTTTCTCTATGTAGGCCCGACTGTTCTTTGCCACAGACCAACTGCCTTTACCTGTAGATCGCTGGCGCCGTTATGACAAAAGGGTAAATGAATCCCAACTACCGAGGTAATGCTGTGCTGATTCACTCCAGTTGGTGTGCAAGCTAAGTATCTTTACACGTGCAGGTATATAACTTGTTTTCTTTTTGCGTATATCAAGGGAGTATTCCTTATCAGCGTTTGGTGTAGTTACGTGATAAGAAACGTGAACTTGTAGGAGCATTGTTTGTTGCTGCGAATCGATATTAGAATCGCTCTACAGGTGCGATGTACCAGCTTAAACATGCTTGTCAAAAACGTACACGTTTATTCTCTTTACTGTGTAATATTTATTTAATCAACCGTCCGTCGAGGGTCTGTAAAGACCAGTCAAGACGGTTAATTAAGGCCAGGCAGACTAAACTCAGCGGCGTAGGTCGTGGTTCAAACTCATAACTAAAACCTTGCTTGTACTTACCAAATATGCGATATGAATAAAAATCATCAATACATATATTAACAATTTATAATAAACATGGGCGCCAATCAGCGGAAAGGCACTGATACCTAATAAAAGTAATCATGAAATAAACTTCGTAGTTTAGAAAAAGCAATAACATTTTATTATACCATCGACTGTCAGGAAAAGCATATATAAACAAATAAATAAACAGTCTGGAACTCGAAATGCAATAAGGCCTACAGGGCCCCTATTCCGACATAAAATAACGTAACTCTATCTAACCTAATTGTTATCTAGGGACGTGCGTCGTCACATATACCTAACCTTAGCCTAACTATGATTAACTTAATACCTTTAATTAATTTAACAAAAGCATTTTGAAACACAACTATGCAATACCGTCCTTTCAACACGGTATCCGTATGTACAAATTAAATCAAAGATTCCAGGGTTAATACCGCATGCTCTCTTCACTGATTATTTCCGGAACACGCGACGTAATTTACTGTCAATATAACTCACCACAAAAGCAGACCGGCCTATAGATCGCAACAACAGCTCCCGCACCCCGTCGTTAGCGTCTATGTAAAATTAATTAACGAGGGTTGCTTTGTTCAATTCATATAAATGTAATATGTGCTGTAACCGAATGGTGAAACAGCCATCACAAAAATAAATCAGTCTTTCCTTACAATTCAATAATGGTCTACATAAATCGATGTAGTATCAAAATGAAATTTATAGCAAAGGGTTACTTGCATTATTAAAATAAATGTCCTTTCAAACAAAATAAATACTTACGTGTTCTAAGCAACACTCAAACACGTCTTCACCCAAAGACACACATCAAAAAGCCCGGAATCATTGCCGTTTCTTTACATCTGCCCACATTCCTGCAAACCCCCAATGAATTCGTCCGGCTCTCGGCCGCACCATATGTTTAAATACCAGAAACTAAACCCTCTCAATACATTGTATTGTAAATATTATGCGATCCCAGGTACCGTAGATGTAAAACGAAAGCTTTTAAAATATAGAAGCATTCGCTTGTATGAGATTATTCCACCACGGTCTATGCAGGCTTTGTAACCCGTACATATAATAATTCAACCACGGTTCGTGAAATATACAAGTAATAATTAAATTGTGTCAACTATTAATACTATAAGTATTGGTACGCAGTAGCGTAACAAAATTTATGCTTAACAAGGCGATTGAAAATCGGGTTGTTACAACTGATTAGTTTATTGTTCAACAGGTATTATGTACGATTTTAAAAACGTTTTACAAAAGCTCACACACTTTTATTTGCCTGTACTGATTAGTTTTTATTATGTAAACTACGAGATGCGCATTTCGTATCTAAATTACTAAATTGGCTGTATAATATAATTGTTTGCTTTTAAATAGTAACTCTCAATTTATTTCTTTTGCTTGTTTGTATAGAATCCTTTATTTATTCTTGTTGTTAATAGAAAATTGTTGACGATGTGCTTTGGTATTTATGTGAATCCTCCTCCTCTCCGCGTTTGGTAGTTAGCCTGATATTTCTACGTTTCTTTCGGCTACGTCTAGGTACGTAACAAAGTAACGTAAACATTGATGGCTTTGTGGTGTTCTGATTGCCCTGGGGTGACCTTGATAATGCTTCGTAGCAACAGAGATAACATTTATTTGCAAGTTAAAATACTGATATGAACTTATACCTAAAACATTAAAGGCATGAATGCACAAAGGAAATATTTAAAAGTCTTTGTGTGTGTGAGTAAATTGTAAAATGTCTTTAACACTAGAACTCAAATAACTCTAGTTTTTAAAGTTTTGTGGCTTCGTGGCGAAGACCTGGGTTATACCGTGGAGGTGATGATGTCCATCGTAACGCTGAATCCAACACAACTTGTGGCGGTGAGTGCAATTGAATTTCGATGCTTTGGTACCTAGCGGTACCAAGGTCCCGGGTTAGAATCCCGACACGGTTCGCTTGAAAAATGTTAGGCGAGAATTTTTCACAAAAATACGCCCTCGTTCGGATGAGAGATAAAATGGAGGTCCCGTGTTGTCACGTACGTTAAAGATCCCTACCTTGCTTGGAACAGCAAGGGTTCGGCAAAATCCAAAATTTTTCAGGTAAAAAAAACTCGCTACCTGGACAATGTAGTACCTTCGAGTGGAGCATTGGAAAATCACATGTAAGGCTGGCGTACTGTCCATAGTGTTGTGAGACTTTGCTTCGTTTTATCTCTTTAGATGTAGTAGTCAAAATGAGATAATCTGAAAAAACCCTTAATGCATGAGAAGCCTGGTTATTTCCGTCTTGCACTATTCTTAAATTCCTCTTCATAAAATATAATAATAAGAAATGATTTGCTCTAGCGTTTGGAGCTTCTTTTATACCGAGGTTTGTTTGTAATACAAATAAAAACATTCGAACGCGAATGTTTTTATTTGTATTGCGACTAGTGGATGAGTACATTATAGGTTGAGCGGTGTTTTATATGGGAATGCTATTTATTTGTATGCTGCGTGGTTATTGGTAAGTTAGTTTGGAGTATGGTTGGGTGTATTCCTACGTACCCCCTTTCAAGTGACTGCGTTGGTCACGATAAATGTGATATTTTTCTTTAGAAAATGTACTCTTCTGCCGCTCTTTGTAATTGTCGTTGGAGCAATACAACTTGGTTCCTCTGGATTCGTGTTAACTGTTTCTGAGGGTTCGTTCTCAATGTATACTGGTTTGACCCGGTTGATTAAAACGGTTGTTTCTTGCCCTGTTTGTCGATGGTGACCTGTTATGTAGTCCATGTGAATTACGTTGTAGGGCACATAGTATATACTTTGTATTGCATTTTTTGTTACCTCTATAGTGTAGGTAAATGTTGCTTGAACTTTTTCATTCTTTAAATATAAATGTATGTTTTCTGCTATACTTGGTGTCTTGGACTGGTAGTAGTTATTAAAAGTGGTAATACAGCCGATTTACAAGTATCTTAGGATCTGTTTGCACAGCTGGCTTGCTTGAACTTGTAAAGAATTTTCTTGGTAGGTGTGGCATTTCGCCAAATATAAGATATCCGGCTATAACGTTTAATTCTTCTTTTCAAGCATTTGTGATTCCGAGTAGAACCAAAGATAATGCTGTTCATGTCCTTTTCTCGCTGCAAATTAATGAAGTTTTGAATTGTCAGTGAAATCGTTCCACGTGCCATTGGACAGTGTGCGATATGCTATTGTACGGATTATTGTGAATCCGATCAAGGTGTTTAATTGTTTGGATAGTTGCAATGCAAACTGGCAACCTTGATCTATTGTAACTTTGGATGGTATGCCAAAGCGTGCAATTCATTGTTTTATGAATACTCTGATTAATGTATCAGTTTTAATATTTTTCAAAGGTGTTGCCTCTGGCTTTCTTGTAAAGCAGTTCATGCATGTGAATACGTATTGGCGTCCCTCTGAAACGAGTAATAGTCCAACAATGTCAATATGGACATGCTCAAATCTTGAAGATGCGGTTTGAAAATTTGTGGTTGAATGATCACATGTCTTGAGGCTTTGGCTCTTTGGCATTAGATACAACTTCTTGTCCAGGTGCTGCAGTCTAATTTGATGCCAGGCCAAACAAGCTTTTGGATTACCAGGTTTGTGGTTGCCTATACTCTTGGGTGTGTTAAGTTGTGAATGATTGCGAAAGTTTCTTTTAGTAATTCTTTTGTTACAAATGGGAGAGCTATCGTTGTTAAAATGTCACAGAAAATTCTTTGGTCAAAGTTCGGAATTTGTATAAGCTTGTATTGAGTAGTTTCCTTGGAGCTTTCAAACTTTTCATCGTTTTGCTAGGAATTGAATAGCTGTTTGAAATCGATACTATCCATTAGTAGGGTATATACAGGGCTACGACTTACCCTCGCAAATCTTAAATTCGCACAATAGTTTTCTTCAACTAAGCATTTTATACCCCCAGGCACGGATAATTTCAACATTTGCAACGAATTCGCACATTTAGTAACAAAAATCTGCACAATAGTTTTCTTCAACTAAGCAATTTTTAGCCCCAGGCATGGCTAATTTAATTAAATTCTAATTTGTGCAATTATTCGCACATCTGGCAAAGGGTCAGCACCCCGATCTGGCACGGATCTTGTTCTCAGCACCCCGATCTGGACCATCTAACCTTTAATCGGCAAATATTCGCCTAAATTTGCACAATAGTTTTCTTCAAGTAAGCATTTTTTAGCTCCAGGCATGGCTTGTGCTATCGGCACCCTGATCTGGACCGTCATCCTTCTCTAGGACCACCGGATAGGCAAAATTATTCCGCTACTGTCTCTGTCTGATACATTACTCCTTATGGAGCCCTCCTTATGGGAATTAACATACCGGATTGTCTCTGTCTGATACATTACACCTTACGGAGCCCTCCTTATGGGGCCACCGCATAGGCAAATTCTTCCGCTAATTTATTTAATCTTTTAAACTAATCTAATACATAACTAGATTAATCCATTAACCCTAATGCAATCTTTTGCAAATTAAATTCTTATTTGCCACAGTCCCCCGTCGGGGCCCCGACAGGGGCACCGGATAGGCAAATTCTTCCGCATTAAGCTGATTAAGAGTCAATTTAATTACATCAATTAATTATTTATTTATTAAAGCATTACATAATAAAAATACAAAGTCATCTTAAATTTGACTCTCATTTGAGCATATGCATGACAATTTCTAAATTTGCCTTAATCATGGCTTGGGATGCAGAGATGATTAAGAGTCAATATAATTACATCAACTAATTATTTATTTATTAAAGAATTACATAATAAAAATACAAAGTCATCTTAAATTTGACTCCCATTTGAGCATATGCATGACAACTTCTAAATTTGCCTTAATCATCTTAACACCCCCAGATCTTCACCACTACCGCACAAATCAAACCACACCAAAGTTTGCCAAAAAAAGGTACCAATTTTGACTATGACATCACAGTAGTATCCAGCTTATAAATTATTATTATTATTAACAACCCATTGGAAAATAACAATAAGCGTTAATACAGTTTATTCGGTATACTAATCATTAATAGCACAAATTTGCGTACAATTAAGATACATAGATCGAACAAAAAAAATTCCGCAAAATGACAAAATGTTAATTTTAGTCTAATTCAAAGTCTATGTTCACTGTTGCACCGACTTTACCCCTGCTAATCATATAAACATTTTTCTTACCATCAATTAGCTCGCTGAAGGTTTTTATTCCATCAAGTTTTAAGTAGTTGAAAAAGCGCTCTGGTAAAAACACAAAAAATCATGGCTTTCAACAATAGCACGATCCCCATACTTTGTTGACACAGGCCTGACTCCTAAGACACGATATTTTCTATCGGTGACAAGCTCCGAAGCACCTATTGTAGTTTTACGCTTCATAACCGCATTTAATTTTGCAAAATCCATATTATATGAGCTGGCAAATAAGAAAATAAAGAGTTAAAAATTAGGGCGGAAATTTAAATATTACAATTAAATCACTTATGAGGTAACACCAAAATATAACTTTTAAAAATGCAAAAAGACCTAATTCCGCGTCTTGATGCAAGAATAATAATTTTAAACTAAAAAAGGACTTACCTCCTGCTTGTACCTCGTTCTTCGGAAGTTGAAACAGATATTTTTGAGCTAGAAACCTAGGCCAATACTTATATGAATCGACAGGTTCTTTCCAATCAACATAAATCCTGTTATAAACACGACCATCGACTTTGATACCCTTTCACCGAACGCTCTACTTTCATATTGTTTATGGAAAAATTCGAAAATGTTTCTTAACCCTAAGGTATTTTTTGGTGATGTTACATTAAATCGCGATAATTACATGGTTTTAAATAGAGGTATTGGCAAACTAAAAGCTGCTAAAATACATATTGCAGAAACATTCTTTGAGAAGGATTCGTGCTTTAGATATATGCGTAAATAAAAATTCAAACTATAACAATATCTAAACTAAAAAGCGCTCCATATTTAAAATGAACACTTTAGCGTAAAAGCACTTCTAAACAAGAGATAATTCGCAAAAAATATTACCCAAGAAATGAATTTAATTACGGAAATATTCATAAAACAAATAATAAATAACGTCTTCGACCTTATTAAAATGTAACATAATCAATAACCGGTAATTTGTTGGCACAAATGCAAGCTCTTTGTATGCATTACGATACATTACTCGTAGAACCGAATTGGGAAAACTTACAGATTTTCAATAATATTTACGTAGAAAAGAGCGTTAAAACGCAGTGTTATTTATAATACAATAGCATATTATGAAAAATCCAAAAACCTCGAATTTCCGCAAAACGGTCATTTACACTTATTAGAATGTAAAAAGAATATTTTGGATGACAGAAAAACAAACTCATTCTATACATTACGAAACATTACTCATTAGAATCAAATTGCGAAAGTTTTCAAAAATGTTTTATTAGCCCTAAGACATTTGTAAAACAACGCTGCATCAAATCCTGATAATTACATGGTTTTAAATAGAGGTATTGGCAAACTAAAAGCTGCTAAAATACATATTGCAAAAACAGTCTTTGAGAAGGATTCGTACTTTAGATATATGCGTAAATAAAATTCAAACTATAACAATATCTAAACCAAAAACGCTCCATATTTAAAATGAAATCTTTCACGTGAAAACGCCATGGTAATTACAAACGACATTTCATCATCTATTTACATCGTTATAACATCCGGATTTCCCAAAGCATAGTTTAAATCTTGTTTAATTTTGGTGAATGTAAAACTAATTAAAAGAAATCCTAGTTGTAATGTATATAAATGCGAGAAAAACGGAAGTCTAAATCAGTGCAGTTACCGGTTTATCTAAGTAAAACGCGAAATATTTTTTTTACCATCGTCCAGTTTGTATCTGAATGGGTAAGTACATTTTTGTTTTACAGTATTTTACTATACCGCTTGAAAATATATGGCATTTTATTTGCTTAAATTAAATACTAAACTGAAAAACTTATCATTTTCTCTGCATGTCCTAAACCGCAATTAAAAACGGGTCCTAGTACAATAATTTTTAGCAATATATCGCAACAGGACAGGTAGCCAAGAAAACATATAGATTTTGTAAAAAATCATCTGAACGGGTTAGACGGCGACCCAACGATTAAGTATATTTTTGCTATAAATAGTACCTGTATATTGAACCGCTTATGTAACAAACATCATCACCCGCGTCCTTATAGCTAACGAAGTTGAGAATCTTGAACAGTTTGGTATTACAAATTTGAAGCAGTACGAAAAGATGGTTAATACAACTGGTGTTTATTGCAGTTGACAGGGTTTAGCATCCTTGGAAGAAATCAGTAACAAAATCTATTACACATACCGCGAGGAGGCCCGACACCATATACCAAAACGAAACGGTTCCTCTGAAACGAGTTGTTTAATTTTCTTTATAGGTGTGTCCATGACTTCGAGTTTAACCGTTTGTTGTAGGTGTGGGAATTTTTTCGGCGATTGCTTGCAACTGGGAAGCGATTTTGCAAGGGATCGATCAAGCCAACGTTTATTTGCAATAAAATCTTTAACATCCACCGAAACTTTGGATTGGGGTTAACCATTAATAGCTTCTTTTATATTTATATACTAGTCAAAAATTCTTCCGATACCGCCCCCCTTATCCAAATCAAAATCTTTCACAATAGTTATAAAATTATGTTTTGAGTCACCCCAACACTGTAAGCACATCTCTCTAAATTTTGGATATGTCATGTCACCGCTTATATGATCAAGAAAGATATGGCGAAGGTTTGTGTTATCCTGTTTCCATAATGCGATTACATTGGTATTATCTCTGAGTCTATGTTTTAAGGTGCTAGCGTAAGTTTGACATAAGTAGACTGAATCTATTGCTTTATGTTGGAAGAGGCTCAAATACATTTCTTAACAATTCGTATTTCGGTTGATATAAACTTTTCGAAAATACATATATATTTTGGAATCTAAGACCGTTCTCGTGCAAGATCAGAGATATTAAAGCGTTTGTTTTTCCACAACTTGATGGTCCCGCGAATACAGCTCGTATGTTAGATGGGAGCAAAGGACCATGTTTACCCATATTGTTAGGTGTAGAAACCGAGAATTCATCAAAGTTCTGCACCGGTATTTTAACTTCTTGTATAACATCTCTGGATGCATCGTTGGAATTATGTAATTTCTTCACGTTCTGCAACCTTTTAACATATCTGCATAACGCTGTTCTAGGTAAATTATATTTTTTACTAGCAGCGTAGAAACTCGAGCCATCCAGGATATCCTCTGCTGCTTTTGTAATAGATTGTTTGGAGCACCACTGATTGCTTGAATGCGACATCTTTCGAAAAAATGTCTTACTATAACTAAGCTCAACCCAAAACTACTTCCTTATATACCAAATTTTATCTCCCTGCCCACATAACCATATGACCACATGATCATATGACCACATGACCATATGACCACATGACCATATGACCATATGACCGCATGACCATATGACCACATGACCATATGACCACATGACCATATGACCACATGAGATTGCAAACATTTTATTTTCTGAAATAATGAATTCTAAAAAGGTTTTCGCATGCAGTGGATCTTACGTCGACAGATGAAAGTAAACTAATTGTAACAAATTAATTCATCGCTTTTATACAATTTTATTAAAAATATACGCAAAATATTTAATTGTGAATAAATCTATTAACAATTTCCGTAAACGGATTATATTCAAACATAGAGTCATGTATAATTAAAGCATAAGCCTTCATCGACAGGTCAAAATTTTCTTGAAGCTTCTAATTCCATTCTTACATCAAGCAACTAAACCGTCCATCTTGGAATATGGTATCAGACTTCCACCCGGTATGTGTAATAGATTTTTGTTTCTGAGTCATCCATGGATACAAGTCCTTAATAAAATACGACTTACAAAATAAAAACATTTTCAAAATCTTAAAATAAATTTTACAAATTTAATAGTCTTTTAAGTGTTTATGAATACAATTTTAGTTATCAGTCTAACATGCTTTTTTTTTATTTTAACTTTATACTTATTAATATCTATTAATAAACTGAAAATTAAACGCAGTACTTCTCTTTTATGATGCTGTAGTGGAGCATGCGCTGTGGTATCCAGCATCTTCGGAATCTTCAGAAAAAAACAATCTTCTGTTGGGGTGACTCAAAACATAATTTTATAACTATTGTGAAAAATTTTGATTTGGATAAGGGGGGCGGTATCGGAAGAATATTTGACTAGTATATAAATATAAAAGAAGCTATTAATGGTTAACCCCAATCCAAAGTTTCGGATCGATACCATGCAAAAGCGCTTCCCAGTTGCAAGCAATCGCCGAAAAATTTCCCATACCTTCAACAAACGGTTAAACTCTAAGTCATGGACACACCTATAAAGAAAATTAAACAACTCGTTTCAGAAGAATCGTTTCGTTTTGGCATATGGTGTCGGGCCTCCTCGCGGTATGTGTAATAGATTTTGTTACTGATTTCTTCCAAGGATGCTAAACCCTGTCAACTGCAATAAACACCAGTTAGATTAACCATCTTTTTGTACTGCTTCAAATTTGTAATACCAAACTGTTCAAGATTCTCAACTTCGTTAGCTATAAGGACGCGGGTGATGATGTTTGTTACATAAGCGGTTCCATATACAGGTACTATTTATAGCAAAAATATACTTAATCGTTGGGTCGCCGTCTAACCCGTTCAGATGATTTTTTACAAAATCTATATGTTTTCTTGGCTACTTGTCCTGTTGCGATATATTGCTAAAAATTATTGTACTAGGACCCGTTTTTAATTGCGGTTTAGAACATGCAGAGAAAATGATAAGTTTTTCAGTTTAGTATTTAATTTAAGCAAATAAAATGCCATATATTTTCAAGCGGTATAGTAAAATACTGTAAAACAAAAATGTACTTACCCATTCAGATACAAACTGGACGATGGTAAAAAAAATATTTCGCGTTTTACTTAGATAGACCGGTAACTGCACTGATTTAGACTTCCGTTTTTCTCGCATTTATATACATTACAACTAGGATTTCTTTTAATTAGTTTTACATTCACCAAAATTAAACAAGATTTAAACTATGCTTTGGGAAATCCGGATGTTATAACGATGTAAATAGATGATGAAATGTCCTTTGTAATTACCATGGCGTTTTCACGTGAAAGATTTCATTTTAAATATGGAGCGTTTTTGGTTTAGATATTGTTATAGTTTGAATTTTATTTACGCATATATCTAAAGTACGAATCATTCTCAAAGACTGTTTTTGCAATATGTATTTTAGCAGCTTTTAGTTTGCCATACCTCTATTTAAAACCATGTAATTATCAGGATTTGATGCAGCGTTGTTTTACAAATGCCTTAGGGCTAATAAAACATTTTTGAAAACTTTCGCAATTTGATTCTAATGAGTAATGTTTCGTAATGTATAGAATGAGTTTGTTATTCTGTCATCCAAAATATTCCATTTACATTCTAATAAGTGTAAATGACTATGACATTGTTCAGTGCTTTAACGATGATGTGTAATTACCCTGAAAATAAATAAACATTGATAACTTATGCTCGTTATCGTTTTGCGGAAATTCGAGGTTTTCGGATTTTGCATAATATGCTATTGCATTATAAATAACACCGCGTTTTAATGCTCTTTTCTACGTAAATATTATTGAAAATCTGTAAGTTTTCCCAATTCGGTTCTACGAGTAATGTATCGTAATGCATACAAAGAGCTTGCATTTGTGCCAACAAATTACCGGTTATTAATTATGTTACATTTTAATAAGGTCGAAGACGTTATTTATTATTAGTTTTATGGATATTTTCGTAATTAAATTCATTTCTTGGGTAATATTTTTTGCGAATTATTTCTTGTTAAGAAGTGCTTTTACGCTAAAGAGTTCATTTTAAATATTGAACGCTTTTTGGTTTAGATATTGTTATAGTTTGAATTTTTATTTACGCATATATCTAAAGTACGAATCCTTCTCAAAGACTGTTTCTGCAATATGTATTTTAGCAGCTTTTAGTTTGCCAATACCTCTATTTAAAACCATGTAATTATCGCGATTTAATGTAACGTCACCAAAATACCTTAGGGTTAAGAAACATTTTCGATTTTTTCCATAAACAATATAAAACTAGAGCGTTCGGTGAAAGGGTATCAAAGTCGATAGTCGTGTTTTATAACAGGATTTATGTTGATTGGAAAGAACCTGTCGATTCATATAAGTATTGGTCTAGGTTTCTAGCTCAAAAATATCTGTTTCAACTTCCGAAGAACGAGGTACAAGCAGGAGGTAAGTCCTTTTTTTAGTTTAAAATTATTATTCTTGCATCAAGACGCGGAATTATGTCTTTTGCATTTTTAAAAGTTATATTTCGTTCTTACCTCATAAGTGATTTAATTGTAATATTTAAATTTCCGCTCTAATTTTTAACTCTTTATTTTCTTATTTGCCAGCTCATATAATATGGATTTTGCAAAATTAAATGCGGTTATGAAGCGTAAAACTACAATAAGTGCTTCGGAGCTTGTCACCGATAGAAAATATCGTGTCTTAGGAGTCAGACCTGTGTCAACAAAGTATGGGGATTGTGCTATTGTTGAAAGCGATGATTTTGTGTGTTTTTACCAGAGCGCTTTTTCAACTACTTAAAACTTGATGGAATAAAAACCTTCAGCGAGCTAATTGATGGTAAGAAAAATGTTTATATGATTAGCAGGGGTAAAGTCGGTGCAACAGTGAACATAGACTTTGAATTAGACTAAAATTAACATTTTGTCATTTTGCGGAATTTTTTTTTGTTCGATCTATGTATCTTAACTGTACGCAAATTTGTGCTATTAATGATTAGTATACCGAATAAACTGTATTAAGGCTTATTGTTATTTTCCAATGGGTTGTTAATAATAATAACATCCTGACGTTTTAGTTTATAAGCTGTAAGTTTTTTCCCCACACTTCTCCACTAAGAGCTAGTTGATGCTAAGAAAATGTTTATATGATTAGCCTGGGGTAAAGTCGGGTGCAACACTGAACATAGATTTTGAATTAGACTAAAATTAACATTTTGTCATTTGCAGATATTTTTTGCCGATCTATGTATCTTAATTGTATGCAAATTTGTGCTATTAATGATTATTATACCGAATAAACTGTATTAACGCTTATTGTTATTTTCCAATGGGTTGTTAATAATAATAATACATTTATAAGCTGGATACTACTGTGATGTCATAGTCAAAATTGGTACCTTTTTTTTGGCAAACTTTGGTGTGGTTTGATTTGTGCGGTAGTGGTGAAGATCTGGGGGTGTTAAGATGATTAAGGCAAATTTAAAAATTGTCATGCATATGCTCAAATGAGAGTTAAATTTAAGATGACTTTGTATTTTTATTATGTAATGCTTTAATAAATAAATAATTAATTGATGTAATTAAATTGACTCTTAATCAGCTTAATCCGGAAGAATTTGCCTATCCGGTGCCCCTGTCGGGGCCCCGACGGGGGATTGTGGCAAATAAGAATTTAATTTGCAAAAGATTGCATTAGGGTTAATGGATTAATCTAGTTATGTATTAGATTAGTTTAAAAGATTAAATAAATTAGCGGAAGAATTTGCCTATGCGGTGGCCCCATAAGGAGGGCTCCATAAGGAGTAATGTATCAGACAGAGACAATCCGGTATGTTAATTCCCATAAGGCGGGCTCCATAAGGAGTAGTGTATCAGACAGAGACAGTAGCGGAATAATTTTGCCTATCCGGTGGTCCTGAAGAAGGATGACGGTCCAGATCAGGGTGCCGATAGCACGAGCCATGCCTGGAGCTAAAAAATGCTTACTTGAAGAAAACTATTGTGCAAATTTAGGCGAATATTTGCCGATTAAAGGTTAGATGGTCCAGATCGGGGTGCTGAGAACAAGATCCGTGCCAGATCGGGGTGCTGACCCTTTGCCAGATGTGCGAATAATTGCACAAATTAGAATTTAATTAAATTAGCCATGCCTGGGGCTAAAAATTGCTTAGTTGAAGAAAACTATTGTGCAGATTTTTGTTACTAAATGTGCGAATTCGTTGCAAATGTTGAAATTATCCGTGCCTGGGGCTATAAAATGCTTAGTCGAAGAAAACTATTGTGCGAATTTAAGATTTGCGCGGGTAAGTCGTAGCCCTGTATATACCCTACTTCCATTCTTGAAAGTGTCAGCGAAAATCCTTTCTTTCTCCGAAGTGTGTTTGATGTGTTGAATATTGGCTTATGTAATCTAGATATCGGAATTACTTGGGCGTACATTTTTGTAATTTCAGTTGGAAAGCGAAGGTTAGAGGTTTATGTTTAAACTGTTTGACACTTGGGTAAATTACGAAAAGATCTCGATCGTAAACTGAATATTCTTTTTGGGCATTATTTAGTTTATTAGAATAAAAAGCTAAAGATTGTTGTTGTCGTTTGCTCCATTGTTGAATTACTTCACCGACAGCAAAGTCTGAAGCATCTGTTACTAGAAATAGTTTTGTGTCTAGGAGTGAATCTGTGAGTAACACTTCTCGAAAGTCATGTTTGTTTCGCTTGTTCAATTAATAGGTTTGTTGCCTTTTATTTTGCTTTTTAGTAGTCGTTGAGTGTAGCTTGTGAGTCAATTGCTCGTAGTATTAATCGTCGGGAATAATTTAACATGTCTAAGAATCGTATTAGTTTTTTGGATGTCTCAGATTTTGTAAAATTTTGTATATTGCTGACTTTTTTTGATAGCATCTTGGTGCCATCTTTGGTGATGGGGTAACAAAGAAATTTGACTTCATCTTGCCCAAAGATGCATTTAGCAGGTTTAATAACCACGCCTTAATATTTTAATCTGTTGAAGAGAATTTCCAAATGTTTGTTGTGTTCTTCTTCAGACTGAGATGCTTCCAGAGTGTCGTTGATGTTGCCGTAACAGAAATCTCATTCGTGTAAAGCTTCGTTTATGATTCGTTGAAAAGTTTGTGTGGATTTTGTAATCCAGATGTCATGTATAGAAATTGAAATAAACCAAAAAGCATTGTTATGGCAGTATTTTTTATGTATTTTTCAGCTACGGGGCTTTGACGATAATCTCAAGCAAGATCAATTGTAAAAGAAAAAATTATGTCTTGCAGTTTTTGACAAAACCTTCAACAAATAGAATAGGATACCTATCAGGAATTGTGCGAACGTTTAAAGCGTTATAATCTCCACAGGTTCGCCACTCCTTGTTGTGTTTAGGCATTAAATATAGTGGTGAAGTCCATGGTGCCTTAGATGGGCTTGCTATTTTACTAACTGGGCCAATGTATGTAAATTCGTCCTTGGAGACTTTGAGTTTGTTAGGAATCAATCTGCGTAAACGACTGTATATTGGAAGACGTTGGGTCGTTAAGATGTGATATTCAATACTCTGGTTTATTAGCGAGAAAAGGCCTCTCAGATGGTTCATGTCCAGATATTTGGTTAGAATTTTATGATACTTTGACCTGGATACCGTGATTAATATCGCACTATGTATACTGTTGGCGGGTTTACCTTCGGTTGAAAGTTTTATCTTTGAGTCTCGACAAGTTTTATGTTTTTGCGCCAACCAGTAATTAATGGTGTGCAGGAAATCCATGCCAGTAATAGGTTTGTTGACGTAAGCGATGACGAATTGTCAAGTGAATGCTAGTCTGAGTCACAAATCTAATGTTAATATGACAGTACCATGCGCTTATAATCGTCTCATTTACTGCAAACAATTGATAGTTCGTTTGTAGGTGTGAATATTCTACGGGCCGTACTTCTTGGGTATACACGAAGGTTTGCACCAGTATCGATTAAAAATTCCATAAATGTGGTGCAATCTGTACAAGCGGCGTAAATGGAATGCAGAGAATTTGTTTCTAATTGCTGCATTCGTCGTTTCCCTGGGCCGTAAAATTATAAGTCTGTGTACACTTGCGTGCTGTGCTTCCGAATTTGTAGGGGAAACAGCATAAATCGCTGGGATTGTTACTGCTGACGTGGGCTTTGCCCACGAGGATGAAGGAATTAATAGTATAAATGTGAATTATTTTGAGAGAGGATTTGAAGATAATGTAGAAGTCCGGTTGCGTCTAATTTCTTAGGTACTATTAACACGGGGCTGCTCCATGGTGAGTTGGAGTGCTGGATTATGTCTTGTTCTAATAAGTCTGCTACTTGTCTGTCAGCTTCTTCTTGGCTTGCATGAGGTAGTCGGGGCTGCTCCATGGTGAATTGGAGTGTTGTACGATGTCTTGATCTAATACATTGGCTACTTGTCTGTCAGCTTCTTCCTGACTTGCCTGGGGTAATCTGTATGCTTTGGTGAATATCGGTTTGTTGTCTGTTAGCTCAATGTTGTGCTTAACTGTATTTGTAAAGGTTAGGGGTATTCCTTTGCAATGGAATATGTCGCGGTATTCAAAACATACGTTTTTTATTGCTCTTTGCTCTTCTTGATTGATGTCGGTATTAAAGCGGATGTTAGTTAAATTTTCTCTTAACATTTTGTCATGTTCTATTGGGTTGTAATCGTTTTCTAAATTTTCGTCTATTTCCATTTCGTTAAAATTTAATTCTTCTACGTTAGTTGGGTCTGTCAATGATAATTCTACGGGATAGTCGTTTGAATTTAGTATCGTTGTGGTTGCATAATTATCTTTTATTTGCACCAAGGCAGTTGGGGTTTCTACTCCTTGTTGAAGTGTCATATGATTTATTATTCCTACCTTTTTGTTAAATTTTACTGGGATTTTTCCGTATTTCGTCCTTAATAAACGATTTTTGAGGTCAATGTTGGCTCCTAATTTTCTTAGAAGGTCCATTCCGATTAAGCCGTCGTATTTGTCATTAAATTCGAATACACAAAATTTATGTTTCATTTTAGCATTAAATGTTCTCGGTAAGGGTATATTAGCTACGAATTGGTGTAGTGTTGTTTGATGGGCTGTTTTAATTTTAAATAGTTCTCTTTCTACGTAAGCTAAATAATGTTTTTTCACGGTTCTGGGGCTAATTAATGTTTTTGATGATCCGGTATCGATTAATAGTTTAAATTCGGCGTGGGGTATTTCTATGTATGGTAGTACTAAGTGATTTATGTTATTTAAGTTTATTAAGTTTGGTCGTTTATGAATTGGTCCATTTGAAAATTTGGGTTCGAGTTTTCTTCGTCGTACTCCTCGTAAGTTTCGTACTGTTCGTCGCGTTCATAAGTTTCTGCATGGTTTAATTCATCGTTCGTACCTGTCTGAATGTAATTATTCTGGTCAGTGTCAAATTTTTCTATTTCTTGATGGAATAGCTCTTCCGATGTAAAATTTTGTTTCTGATGAGGGTTTTGTCGGATATGTGTTATCTTTGTATTTTGTCTGGTGTTACCAGATGAGGTATCCATTGGTGTTGGTTTATAATAATTATTAGGGTTGTTATGATTATTATTCATTGGTGTATTTCTATTGGGGTTTGAGTTGAATGCTGGTCTTTGTTGGTTTAGGTTTTGATTAAATCTTGGTTGGAATGCGGGTTTCGTAAAAGTTGGGTTAAACGTTGGTTTTGAAAAATGTTTATATTGATTATTAAAATTCGTATTGTTGAAATTTGGGTTATTAATTTGTGGTTGATTTGTTTGTGCGTTGAAGGGTGTGAATTTTTGTTGAGGGATTGTTTGTCTTGTGGTTTGTATAGTTTTTATTGGTGAATAACTTTTATTCGCGTTGGAGTTGTATAGTCTGTTGCGGTAAACATTACATTTTCTTCTTCTATTACTAGGTTCATAGCTTCTTCTAGATTTTGGGGTCGTTGGAATCTGATCTTATCCGATAGTCGTTCTGGTAAAGCGTTTATGTATGTGTCCAGTGCCATTTCGTCATACATTTTTGTTTTTAAATGTCGAACGTTTTGATCGGGTTCTTCGATTTTTAATTTTGTTAGGATTAAACTTCTCACGTCTTGGCATTTCATTCCGAATTGATAGGGGATTGGTTGTGTTCTATTCTGAGGTTTATTAGGTCTAGTACCAGGCATTTTATGTTACGTTGGTCTCCAAAATATGCAATTAGTAGCTGTTTAAATTCCTGCCATTCTTGTAAATCGTCCCTACTGGCGATTAAGGTTAGTGCCCTTCCGGTTAGTTTACTTATTATCAAGCGTATAAGCAATGAATTTCTTTTGTTATCTCCGGGTTTGTAGAAGGTTTTTAGGAACATTTCGGCTGCTCCAATAAAATTTTCAAGATGCGCTTGCGTGCCATCAAACATTTGGATTGTTTCCAAATAAAGCTTCATGTCCGCGCTATTGATGTTGGTTAAGGTTTGCTTTCGCTTTTGGGTAATTTAAAAAAAATTATTTTTTTTTTAATTGAGGTTTATTTCGCTATGTATATCGTTATTTTTGCTTCGGATTTACTAATTTTCCGTTTAGGTAGTGTAATTTCAAATTTTGTAAAAATTGGGGTTGACTGCTATTTGTGACGTTAATTATGCTTTGGATGTATTAATTTTCCGTTTAGATTGGATAATTTCGGATTTTGTAAAAATTGAGGTAGGTTTTGCTATTTGTATTGTCAATTATGCTTTGGATGTAGTAATTTTCCGTTTAGATTGGGTAATTTCAAATTTTGTAAAAAGTAGAGTTGATTTTGCTATTTGAAACGTTAAATTTGCTTTGGTTTTATTAATTTTTTTTAGATTGGGTAATTTGAAATTTTGTAAAAATTGGGGTTGATTTTGCTATTTGAAACGTTAAATTTGCTTTGGTTTTATTAATTTTCCTTTTAGATTGGGTAATTTGAAATTTTGTGAAAATTGGGGTTTATTTTGCTATTTTCAGCGTTATTTTTAGTTTGGATTTATTAATTTTCAGTTTAGACTGCGTCGGGTTATTTTTAGAATCGTAGTTGCTGTTATTTGTACTTAGTTGCACGGTGCGGTAATGAATCTGTGAGATTTATACTCGATAATGTTGATTTCATTACTGTCGCCTTGAATTTGCCTGTTTCTATCTCGTGGTTTTAATTTGTTTGAGTTTGCTTGAGTTTCTGCTTTCTGAAGAATCTGGAGTGGATAGATTTGTTCTCGCGATATTTACTTCGCTTTGTGTTAGTTCAGTTCTGTTAATTTGTAATTATATCTTTTTCCGTGGGTTTTAATTAAGTTGCATAACGTATAGTTCTTCTGTCTTGTCTCCTTGTATTCTAAATATAACTTGCAGGTTAATTACTTACTTGTTACAGTTTATCTTGGTAATTTTAATCTCTGATGGAGTTTAGTTTCTTGGTAATTGCGTACGTGCCGAATAGAATACGACTATACCTGTTGAGGTAATTAACACTTACAGGTGTTAATTTTCAATTTATGGGAATTAAATAATTCGCTTCTTTAGTAATTAATTGCTTTGTATAAATGTTACGTCTGTTTATTTTGTGATGCACGACTTGTAATTAAATCTTTCCGTAATGTAGGTTTTAAGTTGCAATTATGGGCGTTTTAATTAAAGGTTTTTTACGATGACCGTTTAGCTTTACTCAGTATTTGTACTGGGATAATGCAATTTATAACTGATGAGTAGTTTTAATTAAAAACGTTTAGCTTTTATTCCGTGTTTGTACTAAGAGAATTACAATTTATTTATAGATTGCTGTGGTGAATGGTTTTTCTACTCCGTGTTGAATTTAATTACAAATTGCGCTGCTTTAGTTCTGAAAGTTATAGCAATTTTTAAGTGTGTAACAAATGATTCTTCCTTCGCGAGCTTTGCTTAAGTGCGGATGGCGTTTAGGTTACTGTGGTTTTATGTTACAGTGGTTTCAGTTACTGCAGAGTGTTTTGCTGTAGTTTATACAGTATGATAGAGGTCAATGGTTTAAATAATCGTTCCGTAATTGCTTGTTTGAAGAATTACCTTTAGCTTTGGAATTAATTTGCGTTCTGTCTTTTTAGTTTACCGGGTTAAACGTGCGTTTTGTATCGCGCTAGTTAATTTTTCGTATTTCAGTATTAATGGATGTGCGTCCGTTATTTTTGGTTTTATTTTTTGGTTTGTTTTAATAATTGTGATAAGAATCTCTTAAAGATCAAGTCTCTTTTGCTTTTTAAAAGAAAATCTCTTTTGAAACATTCAAGTCTCATAAAATACTGTCTCGTTTTGAAAATAATTTCTCTTTGTAACAATTTTCAAAAAAATATTGGCATAAAATTCATAACATAATAATAAATGGTAATCAAATAATAAAATAATAAAACTAGCATATATCAATTATAGTTTGTGAGATCAATTGGTATAAATGGAAATGAATTTACATTAATTTCTTCATCTGTTTCTTTTGTGGGCTCGATCGATGCTGTATCTTGTCCACGTTGGTTTGTTTGTTGGATTCGGACGATTTGTGTTCTTCCTCCAACCTGGTTTGGGTTCTGTCAAAATTGCGAATTAAAATTCTTGGTCAGCAATCTTCCGATTTTTGGATTTTCAGTGCCCTTTTGACATCCGTTACGACTGAGCCAGTTAAGGTTCGGGCCTTTGGAGCGGTGTTTTTAAAAACAATTCCGAAGACTTAACAAATTTATTTTAACTTAAAACAGAAATTACAATGGAATTTTGAATAACTTGTAAAATAGCTTTAATTCAAAAACATTTAATTAATTGTAATAAGATGAGTAGCTTGAACAACGAAGTATGGAGTTCGAAGACTGACTGCCGAGCCTTGAGCCCCCCGGGCTTTTTATAATAACCTGCCCCTCACACGGCTGTGGGAACTTGCAGATCTCATGTCTGCTTTTCTCTTAATTGTACACTTTATTACAATGTAACAATCTTATTTCTAAGTAATTGCGGTATGTTAACCGCCTGTGACCTGCCACTTGCAGTATCACTGCCCTCTCGGATGCAAAGTAGCATGTCCGTTCTCATGAACTGTCGATAACCTCTCTGGGTTATCCTTGTATTACATTGTTGCAATGAACTTATACTTTATTTAACAATTTCTAATAATTCCTATTAGATTCAATATATTCAATATATATATGTAATTGGGGGATACATAACTCGCGTAGCAAAGTGTAATTATGCGTATTGTGCTCTCGCTTATGACTAACGCCAATTTCCTTACAGCTTGCATACTTAAGACTGTGCCCATAAAAGTAAATACTCAAGAATTGAAAATGCTAAAATTAAAATAAATAAAATGTTGAAATAAAAAAAAATCTTTAAACAAAAGTAAGTCAAATTTAATATTTTAAAGCTAAACAAAAAGCCTTAATTTTAAATACTAAATAATATTAATCATATTTCATTGATTTAAATAATATTCTAGTGACTCAACCCTCTTACACAGAGCCTCCATAAGCATGTATGCAAAGCGTGCGGTGCACGCAGGTGGCATATTCAAGGGGCGACAAATAGACTCTTCACCAAGGTGCACGTTTCATTTTCATAACTTAATTTAAAACAAAAAAATTAATACATTTTACGGAAATGGTAATAAATTATTACATATTTATGTATAAGCATAAAAAGGGTATCGTATAATCTTAAAATGTCTAAACAATTTTATTTCCTTTTGATTCAAGGCAAGAAAGAAATTACTTAACTTGCGTCTTATCGTATCGATCAGTGTCTTTTCTTATCAAATTATGGTGATTTTGCTGTCGATTCCGTCACAAATGCTAGCCTATAAAAGCCATTGCATATTTAAATTAGAATTGGTATTTTGTTTGTACCTACATACCTCTGTGTACTGAAATTCAAAGTTAAGCTTGATATGCGAAATATTTCTAAGCTTGTGTGAGTAAAGTGTAAAGTTATGTTTGTTGTAAATTACTGACAATATAAATTTAAATAAAATGGTAAGTTTATTCTTAACTTTATTATTTTTATTAATTTTGGAATATATTATGTTAGTTTATATATTTCTAATTGAATCACTATATAAAGTAAATCACAACCAACTTAGCGGTTTTCTTTATGAAGCAATCGTGATTTTAATTTTTTAACCAATTATACTATAATTTCTTATACAAAAAACATTCAATGAGTTTGAATAGTTTTAAAAAAAATAAGAAATAATTATAACATATATTTCCTGTATGTTTGTTGTCGTTGGTTATGTATTCTGCTTTCACTTTTTTAAGAATATAGCCGTGAAGTTTTTAATTGCATATGTATTTACGTTTCGATTCATTAACTAGGATCGTTTTCAATATAACATTTTTATATTTGACATTTGTTATACAAATTGAAGGCAGCTTTAATTTATCAACGGTTGAAATATTTGATATGAATGATTTGGAAGTAAAAAGAAGAAATGCAGTAATTGTTTTCAATTTATCTTGCGCACCTGGTAACGACTTTCAGATAGCCGATTCGCTTAACACGAAGTCAGCTGACTAACCGTTTGTATCTAAATTAATTAAATTGTATATAAATTAAATAACCTTTTAGGTTGGTAAAGAATTTTAACATGTATAACCGATTTCTATTTATATAGGAGCGAAAAGAACAACATGGTTGTTGAAACCATAAATATTCTTTAAGAAAGAAAGAAAAGAAAAAAGATATAAGTTAAGTTAAAGATTAAGCAACTTGTCGGATAGCAAGATGCCTAAATCGTGGTCATGATTGTTATAATTTTCTTTGTAATATAAATAGAAATAATAGTTGTTAGGTTGGGTTTCACGTTAAAATCACAAGAAAAGCCTTAGAAAAACTTGCGAAGTTATTTGGATATTGAAGGTATTTAATTTTCTTTTATTATTTCTTTTAGTAACGAGGTCCATTGTTTATTGAAAGTTACGGATTCATCTACTACGCAGTTATTTTTATGTAACATTGTGTAAACAGCGTCTTAATTTTGCGTTTATGGTCGTTTTATTCTTTATCAATGATTTTAGCATCTTTCTATTTATTTTATGGTTAAAGTCACATGCATGTTGTCAAATTATGAAATTTCAAATTTTCCATTTTCTATATATGATTTATGGTTTTTCAGTCTAACCTCAAATGTTTTAGAACTTTCTCTTATGAACAACTTATTGCATTCGCATGGTATTTTGTAGATGCAATTTTTTGAGTATTGTATTTTACTTTCGAGTTTTGTTTTAGGCAATTCTGGTCTTAATGTATTGTTGGTTTTAAATACTGTTTTTATTGTGCATTTGTGTCCCATTTGTTGAATTTTTTTGGAGAATCCTTTCATGTATGGTACTGAGAGTATTTTTTGAAATTGTTCGTTGTTTTTGTTTCCTTCTGTATTTTTTAAGTTTTGTTCATTTCTTTTTCTATTATTCTTTAGGATATTTATTTTTAATTAGTGTGTATTTTATTAAGTTTTTCTTTTAGAATTTCTTGGTTTGATTATGTTAATTTAGCTCTATCATACATGGTTTTGATAATTCTGTTTAACACAATTTAGGTAGTAGAGAGAGGAAGTTCATTGTAGATCCACCACTACTAATTGCTTTTTAATGAGTTTTCCCATTAAAAACTCATTAGCACTAATTGATTTTTAATGCACTTCTTATTAAAAACTCATTAGCACTAATTGCTTTTTAGTAGGTTTTCTCACTAAAAACCCATTAGCACTAATCGCTCTTTAATGGGGTATCATTAAAAAACCATTAGCACTAATTGTGTTTTAATTGGAAAATTCATTAACACTAGTCGTACTTAATGGGAAGACTCATTAACGATGTTATCATCTTTCCATACGTTACATATGTCATTACCGCCAGCGCTATCTAACCTTATTTAGCAAATATTCGCACATCTGGTAACATTAAATAACATTGTCATCTTAAATCTGCACAATAGTTTTCTTCAACTAAGCATTTTTTAGCTCCAGACACGGATCTTGTTCTCGGCGCCCCGATCTGGGAGCTAGACCCTCCACCACACAACCGCAACCGCACTTGCAAAAAATAATCGCACATCTGGCAACAGTATTAAATAACATTGTCATTTTATATTTGCACAATAGTTTTCTTCAACTAAACATTTTTTGGCTTACGGGGGCATGGATCGTGCTCTGGGCACCCTGATCTGGACCGTCAGGTCCACCCGACATCGTCCCCCAGGACCACCGGATCTGCAAATTCTCCCCGCTAATTATGACGATATTGACATAAATCTGCAAGATTAATTAATTAAATCTAATGCAATCGTTTGCAAATTATAGACTCTAACCATGGAGACTGATTGAAACACCAACACACGGCGGACAGTAGTCATTAGCTTAATCAGGTGTACCAATAACTTTACCCCCTAACATAAACCTCAAATTTATGCAAGACTTAATTAATAACGATTGCTTTTACCAGTTAAATTTAAAGGATTACAATATCGCCAATATTTTAAACGTCTTGGAGAATATCTGTGTGGTAAGAAATTTCAAGTATATTTTTGTTTGTATAATTTAAAATGAATTATATTGCTCATTATGACGGTGTAAATGGAGAGAGTAATTTATTTACTCGTATTTTGAAAGATTGTTTGTTCACACAAGACCAACAGTAATACAATTTGAAATAAACACATTAAAATGAGTCGCGAAAAATGTTGTTTAAGGAATGACATAATAAAAGAACACATTCTAAAACAATACATATTTGAGACAATTTATGTTACAAGTGCAAATACGTTTATTTAGCTAAGTAAAATTTATCAATGTTCTATTTATTTTCAGCTGTTTAATGTAAATTACATACTAATTACATTCATCATTATTGTATAGAACAATGTTACTCTTATTTATGTGCTTAAAGGAACGGTTATAGAATACCATTTTCAAAGAGGAAGAAAATAACCAATTTTAATAAATCATCTATTCAATTAAAAAAATACATCAAGGGTCTACTTATTTTCAGCTGTATAATGTATATGGCATACTAATTACACTCTTCATTAATGTATTAAACAATGACACTCTTATTTATTTACAGAACAGAAATGTGTTAAATTTAGACGCGTTTTGTTTTGAATTGTGTATGCTAAAACTAATTCATTGAAGAAAATGACCAAGTTTAATAAAATCATGTATTCAATTAAAAAATACATTTATGTCTATGGAGTGTCATGCTAGTAGCTCGATGTGACGTATTATTGTATTCTTCCATAACCTTAGGTAAAATATCCGACCATCTATGACTGCATTGCAAGGAAAATCTTCTGTACAACTTGTTTTTGATTGTTCTTATTAATCTTTTGCAGAAGAGCCGGCTCTGATTACGGGATACGTAGAATAATGGTTTATCTTTTATTCCATCGAGTTTTAGGTATTCAAAAAAGCGCGCAGGTAAAAAATTAAAAAAATCATCACTTTCAACAATAGCACGACCCCCACGCTTTGTCGACACTGACTTGATTCTTAAGATACGATATTTTCTATCGGTGGGAAGTTAAGATGCACTTATTGTAGTTTTACGCTTCATATTCATATTTAGTTTTGTAAAATCCATATTTTTATATGATCCGAAAATAAGGAATAAAACAAATAAAGTGTTAACAATTTTAAAGTAGAAATTTAAATATTACAAATGACTAGTTTAGTCTTTGTACGCAGCGCATGAAGAATGTATAAACGCAGCAATTCAGTTAGAGCAAACCAAGTTGCTATTTGAAAAAAAACTATACGCCATAACAAAATCTTCTTCCAAAATCATAATTGTAGACCTGAATCTGTTCGACGATTATAAAATAACTTACAGATTTGTTGACATCATTTCGCAGACCGTACTTGATGTATCCTTCAACGTATTTAGGAAGTTTATTTCAAATCTTCCATATATTATACGCACTGTATGGAAGTTGGCGTGCGAAATCAGATATGCAAATTTGGAAACTTGCGTTTTTATTATTTAAATAAGAATTGTTAAGTGAAGATGGTGACATTTGATGAGAATTATATATTATTTACAAAAGGAACCTTAGAACACTTTTAGGGATATCTCAAATCGTTATCAACTACGCTAATGCTTTAAGGGAACTAACGGAAAACGGTACTCCTAATATAAATCTATTTCTGTTAGATGTAGCAATGGAAAGATATAACAGGAAGAATGTTTTACAGAATCTCGCACATGATATAATTAAAAGCAAATACAGTAATAGCAATATTGGAGTTATGTTATACGAATTTATAAGAACCTATCCAAGATTGTTTGAAAATTGTATTTGTAGACAAGTTAAGTATATGGAAGAGTACAACAGATTACCATTCCACGCATTTCATAGCGATGTTTAAATTTTAAACTATAGATTTTAGAGAAATTTCTACAACTATAATCCTGCATATTACAGTTTATTCTCTTATATCTTTCAAAATTGGCGTATTTCAACTACAGATATTAATAGCTGAAAATAAAATTATGTTATAGTTTAAATAAAACGCTTCTGATTAATAATTTCGTGTAACGTTTATATCACCCTTTTAATAAATACGCATCTTTGTTATAATTCTTTTCATAAGAACTTAGATACCCATTTCAGTTATGTGGACATTTGAAAAATTAAACAATACCAATGTATACTTTATATTTTATAACATAAACAAGCAAATATATGCAAAATAATTTCTAAATTCACATTATTCATTTTTTATGATGGTAGTTGAGGTGGTTAAATTTTTGCTTTAAAACTTACAATTTAGTATATATTCCATCTGAATATCTGCCAACAATTTTATAAACCCCATTTCCTCGATTATTTGCATAAAATCATACAAATCCTCGGGCATTACTGACACAGCAGTACAGTGCTGTATTGCTTCCTCGTATGACATAAGACATTTCTCTCCTTCTATCGAAAAGCGTTGCCCGCATTCTGATTTTTTACTCATAGAGCATATCGAAATCTTTGAATAACCTCCCCAAAGTCTTTATACATATTTGTTTAATCGTCTCTTTAAACTGTATAATCGACAAATTATAATTTCTACGCGAACAGTCCTTTTATATGAGCTACTCTTGTCCGGATATACCCCGATTGTGCCCGATTTGTGTAAACGCACGAAACAACAGGTAGGGAATGTATCCTATGAACTAATTCATTACATTCTTTAGGAAAATGCTAAGAACTTTGAAAATAGTTATAACTCTTGTTAGACCTCTAGTGTGGTATATCCTTTTTGCATTCTACAAACTTGTTTTGCACAGCATTTTGAATAAGCTGAAGTATGCCTTTATTTGCAATAAAATTTCTAACGTCCGGCATCATGAAACTTGGGATTGAGGCTAACCATTAACGTCCTCTTCTATATTTATATACTCATCGAAATCTTTCTTATATCGGCCTCTATCGACATCAAAATCTTTTACAATAATAATAAAGCTATGTTTCGAGTCACCACTATTCCAGCATCGCTGCCATTTTCTTTAAATTTTATAACGAGCATATCATTGCCAACATGATTTAGAAAGATATGCCAAAGATTTACATAATCCTGCTTCCATATTGAAATAACATTAGCGTTATCTCTAAGTCCGTACTTTACTGTTCTGGCATACGTTTGACATAAGTAAAAGGAATCAATACTCTTATGTCTACCAAAGGAGAAAAACTGCACGATCTTGTTTTGTTCGTTTGCAAGTATATCACCAAAGACAATAATTGAATCTTCTTTAGCATCCTCTGGCCCAATCAAAGTGTCGTAGTTTCCAAATTCGCGGTAACCAATTTCATCTCTTAAAGGTTCGAATACACTTCTTAACAGTTCATACTTTGACTGATATAAACTTTTAGAAAACACATAGACGTTTTGGAATCTAAGTTCATTCTCATGTAAAATAGGAAATATTAGAGCGTTAGTTTTTCCACAACTCGATGGTCCGGCGAATATTGCCCTTATATTGGACGGGAACAAAGATCCATGTTTCCCAACTTCCTTTGCACTAGAAGTGATGTATGCATCAAAGTTTTGTATAGGTATTTTAACTTCTTGTCTTGCAGCTTCCATTTCAGGAATATTTAATTCTCTACTTTTATTTCGAACACCAAGTTTATCGAGGTGATTGCGTATCGTTGTTCTAGGTACATTGTACAACCTACTAGCTTTACGTGTATTTAACACACCTTGCCGAATTTCACTAATTGCTTTCTCTAAAGCTTGCTTGGTCTACATCTATCAAATATACAGCTAAGACTGATTCAAAAATTTCAAAAAGCAGTCTTTTACACTAAATAGTTCATCCTCACCCGCCCGCCAGCTCACCCGCCCGCCCGCAAACCCGTGAGTAAACGCCTTTTTAGGTATGGCGATATCGCAGACGGTACACTGCATCATTTCATCTACACGAGGTTTCTTGGCAGGGGATGTTTCAGAATTGAACACCTGACGTTTACTCTTTAAAATCCTTGCACTCGTTGCTACAGGTGCTGTACGTGTAAAAGTAGAGGAACCTTCACGAGTATTTTAGTGTTGTTTTAGGACATCCTTCCTCGAAAAACAGCATTACAAATTTCACATGAATAATTCAAACTTGGACCACGCATTGAAACACTGTGCTTAGAATCTTGGCTACGTTTGAGGCTATCTTTTCTAGAGAACGCTACCGAACAAATATCGCAGATAAACATTTGTGAGGAGTCCATTTTCTTCTGTAACAATAAACAAGGTTTAGAAGAGCGCGTATTTAAAATGGATTTTGTTAGGAGCAAGACAGAATACTTCCTAGATATAAATCACTCTCGAGACTTGTTTGTAAATGACAAGAAATTCCCAGAACTACTCAATTAGAATGGAAATATCTAGAAGGTTTGGTTTTACCCCCCAACACGATTATTTTGAAGGTCCAGTCAAATGTTGAACAAGTTGGACCTTGAGTCTGTGTATACTTTTCAAATACTTGTATGTTAATGGTAAACAGGGTAACAAAAGACAAAATCAACGTTCTTCTAGCCTGCTCGATTATTACACATTCATTACACAAACAAAATAACCAATGTGATAGTATGTTAATGTATGTATTTAATACAACCCATGTGGGGTGTTGTTGGATTTATCTGGACTATGTCAATGCTAAATGAAAACAAATAAAATTATTCAAACATTTATTCACAATATTTTTTAACATATCTACATTACTGCGGACACAATTAAGACTTTTGTTGGTATGTAATACACAGCGGCTTAAAGTGTCACAACTTTTTCTTAATTGTTTTGTTTCAAACTTGGAATATTTCATGCTTCTAGATTCTTGAAGTTGTTATTAAGCAGGTATCGAACAATTATTTTTGCTTTATTCACTCCCTTGACATAAATAGTAGAGCCCACAGGAATCATCTCTTGACTAGAGAGTGAGTCGAAAATTGGTTTTCAGTAGTATACGAGGTGGGTCGATAAAAATTAGTTTAAAAGATGGTGCTGGTGATGTAAGCAGATATGGTCGATGTGTTAAAGTGATGTTAGGGTGTAAAGTTACTGGCACGCCTGATTAAGCTAATGACTACTGTCCGCCGTGTGTTGGTGTTTCAATCAGTTTCCATGGTTAGAGTCTATAATTTGCAAACGATTGCATTAGATTTAATTAATTAATCTTGCAGATTTATATAAATAGTTTTGCTAAACCCTCCTAATAAATTAATCTGTGCAAATACAGTACTTAATCGATGTGACTAGAATATACATGCAAATATTTGAGATTGAGACAAATAAGAATTTAATTTGCAAACGATTGCATTAGGTTTAATTTGTTAATCTAGCAGATTTATGTAAATACCGTCATAATTAGCAGGGAGAATTTGCAGATCCGATGGTCCTGGGGAAGGATGCCGGGGGCCCGACCAGATGTGCGATTATTTTTTGCATGTGTGGTGAGTAGACCATTATTAAGAATACTGCCACCTCATTTCCCCCAGAATCCCTCATTTCCCCACACATCTGGACCAAAAAGTTTTCTTCGACTAGCCATTTTCATCTTTCGAGATAAATATATCTTAAATTTTCATCTTTCGAGATAAATGAGCATCCTCATTTCCCCCCACATCTGAACCAAATAGTTTTCTTCGACTAGCCATTGCATCTTTTGAGATAAACCTATCTTGTTTAGCATTAATTAATATTAGAATTTTCCCAGCTACCCGAATCTTTAGGAATTTTTTAGATAGCGCCATCCCCCAGAGAGCTACCCTAATTTTAAGAATTTTTACCGGTAGCGATTTTTGATCGTCTGCATAAACTTTTTTATACATGCAATACCCTGATTTTAAGATATTTTTTTTACCAGCAGCAGCGATTTCCGACCGTCCTTAAACATTTTTTTATACATGCGATACATTAAATTAGTCTAGAATTTTATGTAGATTCCGAATCTGTAAATAGATTTAAAATCGAAGCACCCCTTGCCATTTTACACACACCCTCTAAATTATAAATTTCCGGCAGCTCATACCTAAAAGAAAATCTAAAAACCATTCTTAAAACTTTTTATTACAGACAATTTTTACTAATACAGTTTAAATTTTGTAAACCACATTTCTAAATACATATTCACAATTTTTTATTCTCAACCTAGAACTTCTCATATCGGCTTATACTTATTAATATTTATTTCTAAATAGAGCACCTTTTCCAAAGACCAACCCGACCCACATGTTTCAAATTCCTCTGATTTTGTTCGCATGGTTTCGCTTAAGATCTCGTACATATTTTCCAGATTACTAGAAGACGTTATAACCACATTTTTTGTGTTAAAGGATTTCACATCGGTAGCCTCTTCCCCCATTTTGGTGTAAACGCCGTAGAGATCGCAATAGACTTTTATTGCTGTATGTTGTATTCTTTTTTCATTAATTAATCGAATAAATCGCTCTTTCTGCTTCCAAAGAAACTCGGACACTCCATTGTCGACACTGGCGTTCTTTATGCGATAGCTAGCCATACGATTGTTAAACGCTGTGCTAACCATTTCTACACCATCGTCGCTAGTAGCGACCTCCATGTCGCATACTTTACACATAATTCGTGGTTGTTTCGTACAAGGCCCTTTAACAGCTGGTGAAGCTGAACGTTTACGGCTTAATGACATACCGTGCTGTTTTTCCTTGTGTCGCTGTAAGCTGTCCATTTTAGTACAAAACAAAATCCGCACTATAAAACTTTGGTTAAACTTGTAAGCGAACTAACTTATAACTAAAGAGTTTACTCTTGTGTACCTGCTTTATGTACCCTATAGAATGCAAACCGAAGGTTTCCTAAGACGGCCGAACGATGTTGAGGATTAAGCGGGGAACTAAATGACGTCATCTTTTGCCAATCCTTGCTGCTCGTCCAGTACATTTAGCGCCAATGCATGCACCTGGTTCGCATCGTCGATGGTGCGAATGCCGTTAGTAGAAACATCGGAAACGTCTTCCATGTTATACGGATCGCGTGCATATTAAAAATCCAAAAGGGTGGTAGCACACGTACACAAATTGTGTGCAAGTCGTGCTGTAGAAGATGCAGTGCTACTATAAACAAAAACTTAATAAAAACACTTTAAACCTTTACTAAGGGAATACCAAACTTGTTGTCTACAGAATACTTACTAATAAAGCAATTTAATTTTAAATAACTTCTACGTCATATTTTAGGAAATGGTAGGCTTGAATATTTTCTAAATGAATCACCAAGCGAAAGTATATGCTTAGCGGTATTAAAATTAACCATTAATTTCCCATTTCTGCGATCGTGGTTAATTATAGATTAAAATTTAATTTGTTCACGTTCGAGCTTCCCGTAAACTAACATATTTTATAGTAACAGTGCGCTGTATAATACATGCATACCCCTTCGCCGCGCTACTGCTATTCTTGTAGTTGCTAGAAAAAGTCACTCTCCTTTTTACTGTTAGGACCGATGCAAAGCACCATTTTATACTTTATTTATAAGTATAGCACATCGCGCACTTTTTCGTCTGATAATTAAATTTTGCTTCTGTAGGCTTTTTCACTTTAGCATAGCGGTCGGTTGCACGTAATGATTTCTAGAACCGGTAAGTACTCGATATCGCCCAAATAGAGAATTAGATGCTCGATGTCTGTCAACTTCCGATTCCCTCGTAAAAGGTAGAAAAAACTCGGTCAATCATCCATCTAACTTATACTTCGACCCGCTCCCGTTCTGATAATTTCCAAACATTTTTTAAACGACAATGGTCTCAGAATTTTTAAACCTTCAAGGGATCTATAAGTCGTAATCAATTACACGTTTGAGCTACCCGTAAACTAACAATGCGCTGTATAATACATGCATACCCCTTCTCTGCGCTAGTGCTATTCTTGTAGTTGCTTGAAAAAGTCAGTTGCCTTTTTTACTGTTAAGATCGCTGCAAAAAAACATTCTATACATTCTTTAAAGGTATGGCACATCGCGCACTTTTTTTTGTCTGATAATTAAATTTTGCTTAGGTAGGTTTTTACACTTTCGCATATTTAAAGATCTAATACGATTGATTAACCACTTTCGATTATTCTAACGGGAACCGCCATACATTTCGCCGCACCGTTCCTTTTGAATACAACGGTCCTATGGGCTTCCACACTAACACCTAACGTATCTTTCCTACTAGTTGTTAAACAAAAACTACCGGCATCGCCATGTTCGTATACGGACGTAAGATGTTTGTGGATGTGTACGAGAATATGTAACCATATACATTAATCAGTCTAAGCTATTTTATTTAGTCCAAGAAAACTAATATTTTCTAAACCACAGTTACTAATCGTCTTTGTAGGTTTATCATTTCTACCATTTCCCAACGTACATGGAAACTTTAATTTCTTATTGGAGAGAATTTTTATTCTCCCACGCACTGCTGCGTAGTTGCATGCCCATTCCTTTTGGGGATATATGCTCGTTATAGGTTGTAGTATCCGCGGTTTTATTTAACTACACTTCGTGAGACCCCTTTAGTTTTTAATCGTGTCTTTCTCGCTTACAATACAGTATGACTTAGCCCTACTACCAACAAATTATAATACCGGGCCCCCATTAAATTCGTCTTTAAATTTTCCTACAAATTTTTTTGTTGACAAGCGGTATATTGTATTTAGTATATGGGGGGTAGTCACTCTCTTAAGATAAATATATTTTGCTAGGTATCAACTAATATTAGATTTTTCTAGGGACCCCAAACCTGTAAATGGATTTTAAATAGAACCACCTCTTACAAAGTTACACTTTATAGACCTCAAACCTCTAATTTTTGTACCATCTTTATTTAACTCCATCTTTAGAACCTTTTTTTGCTACGCAAGATATATGCCTTAACCAACCGTTTCCCTAGAAATCTAAAACCGCTGTGTCCCGCGAACACCACGTGGAGGTAACACGTATACTCTGTCAACCAGGATAGAAGCAGAAAGGATTTGGAAGGTGGGCGAAAAACTTAAAAATTATGGAATCTTAAAACTAATATATACAATAGATTTACAAAATCTATACAAATATAAACAACTACGTTATATCTTTATGCCTCCATGCGTAGATTGCTGTACTATTAGGAATGATGTACTTTTTGTCATCTTCGCTCGATAAACTAATTTTATTAATTATCTGCGTGTATAAATCGTGTTTTTACTCCGTATACATACACCGGCAAGTACTCGATACCAAATAAAGAATTAGATGCTTGGTGACTGTTAACATCCGCTTCCCTCGTGTACGCCCAGACACATCCCAGCCCATGAGCACCCCTGCGCATGCACACCCCTGCCCATGCGCACCCCTGCGCGTGCGCATTCCTGCCCATGCGCACTGCCCATGCGCACCCCTCTATGTGCGACTGCTATTTTGGGGTAACGTCACAGCCTTTTATAAATAAAGAACAATGTTATATACTATTATAAAAGTTTTATTCTGACATTATACATAACAATTTTAAAAATATTTAATACCAAGCATGGAGTCATTTAAACTTGATTTTAATACAAATACAAATTTTAATACTAAAATGGACAGCTTACAGCGACACAAGGAAAAACAGCACGGTATGTCATTAAGCCGTAAACGTTCAGCTCCACCAGCTGTAAAAGGGCCTTGTACGAAACAACCACGAATTATGTGTAAAGTATGCGACATGGAGGTGTTAAAGTCTGCATATCCTGGTCATCTACGGAGCAACAAACATAAAAATGCATCAGTTACCGCTACTAGCAACGATGGTGTAGAAATGGTTAGCACAGCGTTTAACAATCGTATGGCTATCTATCGCATAAAGAACGCCAGTGTCGACGATGGAGTGTCCGAGTTTTTTGGAAGCAGAAAGCGCGATTTATTCGATTAATTAATGAAAAAGAATACAACATACAGCAATAAAAGTCTATTGCGAACTCTACGGCGTTTACACCAAAATGGGGGAAGAGACTATCGATGTGAAATCCTTTAACACAAAAAATGTGGTTATAACGTCTTCTAGTAATCTGGAAAATATGTACGAGATCTTAAGCGAAACCATGCGAACAAAATCAGAGGAATTTGAAACATGTGGGTTGGGTTGGTCTTTGGAAAAGGTGCTCTATTTAGAAATAAATATTAATAAGTATAAGCCGATATGAGAAGTTCTAGGTTGAGAATAAAAAATTGTGAATATGTATTTAGAAATGTGGTTTACAAAATTTAAACTGTATTAGTAAAAATTGTCTGTAATAAAAAGTTTTAAGAATGGTTTTTAGAATTTCTTTTAGGTATGAGCTGGCGGAAATTTATAATTTAGAGGGTGTGTGTAAAATGGTAAGGGGTGCTTCGATTTTAAATCTATTTACAAATTCGGATTCTACATAAAATTCTAGACTAATTTAATGTATCGCATGTATAAAAAAATGTTTAAGGACGGTCGGAAATCGCTGCTGCTGGTAAAAAAAAATAATCTTAAAATCAGGGTAGTTCCCTGGAGGGTAATGCTATCTAAAAATTCTTAGAAATTCGGGTAGCTGAGAAAAATCTAATATTAATTGATACCAAACAAGATAGGTTTATCTCGTGGGTGGAAATGTGGAGAAAGATTTATCTCGCAGAGGGTATGTGTGTAATTTTGTAAGGCATGGTCCTATTGCAAATCTGTTTCCATATTCAAATTCTGTATAAAATTCTAGACTAATTTGAAGTATTGCATGTATAAAAAAGTTTATGCAGACGGTCAAAAATCGCTACCGGTAAAAATTCTTAAAATTAGGGTAGCTCTCTGGGGGATGGCGCTATCTAAAAAATTCCTAAAGATTCGGGTAGCTGAGAAAATTCTAATATTAATTGATACCAAACAAGATAGTTTTATTTCAAAAGATGCAATTGCTAGTCGAAGAAAACTATTTGGTTCAGATGTGGGGGGAAATGAGGATGCTCATTTATCTCGAAAGATGAAAATTTAAGATATATTTATCTCGAAAGATGAAAATGGCTAGTCGAAGAAAACTTTTTGGTCCAGATGTGTGGGGAAATGAGGGATTCTAGAGGAAATGAAGTGGCAGTATTCTTAATAATGGTCTACTGTGGTGGTGGTGGTGGTGACGGTCCAGATTGGGGTGCCGAAAGCAAGATCCGTGCCTGGAGCTAAAAAATGCTTAGTTGAAAAAAACTATTGTGCAGATTTAAGATGACAATGTTATTTAATACTGTTACTAAATGTGCGAATATTTGCTAAATAAGGTTAAATGGCGGTGGCGGTAGTAACATGTGATTTAAGAAAAAATGATAACATCGTTAATGAGTTTTGCCATTAAAAACAATTAGTGTTAATAAGTTTTCAAATTAAAAGAAGATTAGTGCTAATGGTTCTTTAATGAGAAAACCCAGTAAAAAACGATTAGTGCTAATGGTTTTTAATTAAAAGTCTCATTATAAGCAATTAGTGCTAATGCGTTTTTAATGAATAGTCCATTAAAAAGCAATTAGTGATAATAGTTTTTAATGAGAAAACCCATTAAAAAGCAATTAGTGCTATTGGGATTTTAATGAGAAAACTCATTAAAAAGCAATTGGTGCTAATGGTTTTTAATGAGAAAACTCATTAAAAAGCAATTGGTGCTAATGGGTTTTTAATGAGAAAACTCATTAAAAGCAATTAGTGGAGGAGGGTCCAGGATGAACTTCCTCCCTCTACTCTTAAATATTGCAGCATCGAATATTATGTTCAAACAGTGATTAATGCTTGTCACTAATTGAGTTCATTACAAGTAAGATAATGCTATTAATAGTAAAGTATAAATCAGTTCATGATAACATTGAAAAGAACTAAAAAGTAAGAAAAAAAACAAGCTTGGTACGTTAGAATAATTTGGCGCATAATTTAATTCCAAATCTCATAATCATAGTATTGCTCCCACGGTTAAAAGCGCGTATTAACGAACACGGCAGCCTTGGGTCAAGTTAAACGTGCACCTAGACGTCATCCGGTAGAATCCTAGTGAATATTTAATTTGAAAGGACAAGGTACTTTGAAGTTAGTTTGGGTTAGCCATAAAATTTGCATCCCGATAATAACAGGCTAGATCTCAGGTTTTTATTAGCACATGCAATTATAGAAATTACTCTTTCGATGCATTCTTAAAGAAAAAAAGTCTTGTATCTATTTCATTAATACATTCTGTTTTTAAAGATTGTCATATGTTTTCCAAAAAGCTTAAATATATACGCCTCTTCAATAGCTTTGTTTACCAATGCATTTGTTTTCCTCGTTACAATGTTGTAACACGTTTGTTACAAGGCCAATTACGAATATATCTCAGATATGTTAAATTCTCATGGTCCCTTAAAAAAATTAGGCAACTTCTGTTACATCTAATGCTATCAATCTGCAAACAGGGTTACTGAAAGTCCTAGTCCTTGGACACATGTCTAGTACGTTGCAACCCATTGGTTGGTGGCTTTTCTAATTATCAATTTTTAGTTTGGACTGGTTAGAACGTAAGGAAAACATGTATTTACATTCGAATGACTGTTCCTATATAAGTAACATGCGTTGTTGAAACTTTATTTTCAGCTCGATCTAATAATATAACGAACCTACAATTAAGAATTCTCGTTACGATACAGAAGCAATTCATTTGTTGTTAAAATTTCATTTTCAACTCGATCTAATAATGTAGGATCCAAAAATAAATAATTATTGTTACAGTACCGCACTGATATATGTAAGTCTTGGAATTCTGAAATTACTGTACTAGAAGCTGTTTCTTGTGTTATAGAGTTTTCCGGTAGCTGAATTAGTTACTGCAGCTGGTGCTAACTTACTTCAACTGATTCTTCACTAGAAGTTATTTCTGCTATGTATCGACTTACGTTCGAGGTTTGGTAACGAGGTGTTGCTGACCACCGTAGAAGGTAAGAATTTGCTCCGCGCATTAATTTTTCTTTTGGTTTTGTACGTATAAATTCATAAATCTACCATTGTTAGGGTGTATCGCTTTTTTTTGTCTAACATTATTTGTTTCAGCGGCAGAGAGAGCGAGTGGAGCACTCCTATCGCCAGGTTTTACTGATAGCTTTAATTTATGTAAGTAGGGAAGTTGAAGGTAACGAAAGCCACTCACTAGATAATTTATTTCTCTTGCTGTGGTTATTTTTTTGTAAATATTATTATGGAGTGTAAATATTATTATTGAGGGTATAAATTAGTATAATGTAAGTAAAGAAGGTATTAATTAATTTTGCTTTGATTCATGGTGCTGTGTAAATCCTGTGGGATATATTGTAAGAAACGCTTTGTTCTATACGAGTTAGTTTTCCATTCATAACAGGTTTTTCTAATTAGAGGGGATTGTAAATATTCTTTCTGTAATATGGTACTAATGGGATTTTTGTAAATATTTTTTTTGTATTATTGTTTTAACTAGAAATTTGTGAATAAAGTTTATTCTTGTAGATTTCCAACTTTCCTATATGTGTGACCCGCCCCACTCTACGACACTTTTAGCTAGCACGGCAGAATTCTTTCGATTCTCCATTTGTTATGTTGTGGTACTCGGTGGGGGTTACTGTTACTTTGCTTACTGTAATATACGTTTCTCTTGTCCGCACGGATTATCGTAACAAGTTTATAACTAACTTATCAATCTATAGATAAGTTATAGGAGTAGTGGGGTAAGGCCGGTCCTAATTCAAAACGTGTTCACACGTATTTTCCATATGTAAAATACACGTGCACCGTTTTGAATTAGGATCGGCCTTATATACTTTTAATGTAAAATACTTGTGAGCATGTTTTGAAGTCAGACCGGCTTTATATTACTTTCAATAGAACATACATACTTCAAAACACACGTATGTTGAAAAATGTAAGTGCAGAGAAAATGTGTGTAGATGTTTTAAATTTGGTTTTCTAGCGAGAAGTTATAAAGTATGCCAGATGCAAAATATCGCATTCAAGTCAATTGTGTTTAATTAAAGTGGATTCTGATTTATGTTTTTTATTTATGTTTAGAGGCTGCAAATACACATGGGCCGGTTTCAATTCAAAATGTGTTCACTCTTGTGATAGGTTGAAAAGTGGGTTGGCAAAGTACGCAGATGGTGGTAATCTGCTATATAAGGAGATTGCTCCTAATATTAATTTAATTAGTCGAAGAAAAGCAATATGGATTTTAATACTCTTAATAAAACCACATATCGCAAACCTTATGTAAATTCAAAAGATCTTGTAGTGAATAAGAGGTTTGAAGTTTTAAAAGGGGAAACAATTAAGACGAAATATGGAAAAAGAGTATTAATGGAAACAGAAGAGTATATTGCCATTGAGATATTTTGAATGCCTTCAAGCACATGGAGTGAAACAATTAAATGAAAGTATTGGCTCGAACAAACACGTATACATAACTAGTAAGGGATTGATCGGTCTAACTGTCAACATAGAATTTTCAGAATAATATGTCACTAATCTAAGAAATTAGTTTATTATTATAATAATATACATCTTGTTCTTTACTGTTTAAATTATTATAACACATCTAAGTCGATTGTATAAAGAATGATATATTTAATTAAAGTGGGTTCTGATTTATGTGTGTTTTACTTTGAGGTTATTACCTTGTTTAGAGAAAGTCTTGTTTCAAAAGAGAAACTTTTATAAAATACTTTTTTATTTTACAAATTGTTAAATATTTTGATCTAACTATTTATAAATGAAAAAGTATTTATTAACTCCCGTTCTTGAAGTATCTGCTGCTCCCTCGCAGCCAGTTCCTCTCTTTTTTGCTTTATTATTTCTAGCTCCAAATCTATACGACGCAGTAGCTTCTCTCCACGCTTTTTAAATGCGTTAAGCAACTCTACTGTGTCATCTTCGTAGGGTTTGTCATCTTCACAGCAAACAGCCATATTAGATTCTGTACATAACTTTTTCATAGCCAACATGTTTTTGCCGGATCTGTGAGCATAACATAAAAGATTATTGTAGGTTCACCTTTTTTTTTGTATACTACCTGTTGTTTCTGAGAGGATCAGAATGTGTCAACGATCCGACGATAGCCTTAGAATTTCCAGAATCGTTTTTTGATCCTAATCTAATGCAACTTATAAATTAGTACTGTTTTAAAACACATGTATAAATGTGAAAAAGCACTTACCGTGATATATCTATTACGTCACTATCAAAAATAGCAACAGTGTCGAGTTGAGGCGAAGAAGAACCAAAAACTTCTTTAATCAAGTCTTCATCAGAATGTAATATAAATTGCTCTAGAACTTTTACGTTGGTACTATTACAATTTTTGATTGATGATAAGTTACACATTTTTTTAAAGTTGCTAGTGATAGTAACTAATAATTATACAAAAGATCTGATTGAATACTGTTGGTAAAATCTACGTGAAGTATTTATATTAAATAATAAACTGACCTGTTAGAAAAAATTAAAAATTTGCATGGTTTTCTGAAAAAATTCAGCTCTGTAACCTATTCTAATGAATAAAACAGTATGTAAGCGAATATAATTATACCTCAGCAGAAATAATGAATTGGATTCATTGTCTGAAAAAGAAATTGTAATGAAGGCACATAATAAAAAACCTAAATTAGATTAATTTCGTTTTAGATTACTGCTAATATAATTTATTTTTCAATAAAACTTAACAAAAATTGACTTTATATGCATATATATATATATATATATATATATATATATATATATAGATAATATGTAAATTTTCTGACCATATAACTTTATCTTCAATTGTAACTTTCTGGGTAGTGGCCATCCATTAAATAAAATAATACATTATAATATTCTTGTTTACGCGTTTCGGTCTACAAGACCATTATCAAAACTTTATTATAGCAAATATTCTTCAATAGCACCTACAAATTTTTACTTATAAACATGTGATTATAATTTTTTCAGATAATTAATCCTTACCTCTATTTCAATTATTTTATAAATTTGTACAGATAAAATTCATTTTAACAATAATATGTAATTCAAACATTTTGGGTCATTAAATAAAATTGTAAACATACACGTTAAAAGCTAAATTAAAACTGTTGATATAATAATAACTGTTGCTATAATAAAGTTTTGATAATGGTCTTGTAGACCGAAACGCGTAAACAAGAATATTATAATGTATTATTTTATTTAATGGATGGCCACTACCCAGAAAGTTACAATTGAAGATATATATATATATATATATATATATATATATATATAGGTATTTAGTAATTGTGTGTGTGTTTACGCAATTCATGCTGAATAAGAAATCCATTAATTCTATCAAGGTACTGCAAAATGTTTTTTTAATACTGGGTTTTTAAAAAACCATGAGTGCGTGTAAATTATTATATTTTTCTTTAGATTAATTTCGTTTAAAATAATGCAATGCAAATGGTCCTTAACTAGTAATATATATATATATATATATATATATATATAATATTTGATTGGTATTTCTTGACCTTCTTTTATATACTAATACTTGAAAGTTTGTTTCTTGGGAAAAAGGTCTAAATAAATAAAAAATTTTACATTATATGTGTGTAATCAGACGTTTCGACCGTCGCTAGATGGTCTTTATCAATGATAAAGACCATCTAGCGACGGTCGAAACGTCAAACAAACTTTCAAGTATTAGTATATATATATATATATATATATATATATATATATTGCTATGGTATTCGCGGAATTATCGAGCCTCTACGTTGAGCTGCATTATTTATTTATTTTGCTATGAATTCTAAATTATTGTACCACCATTTTAATGTTCACGATTAAGTGTAATTATCTCCTCCTCCAGCTGTTTTCTTAATGTTGCTATCAACTGGACTTTATCTTTAAACAACTCTATCTACCAATGGCAAAATTCGCTACGTTACCGCCTTGCGGGTTATCGCTTTCCTATTCAACTTGTGGCTCCGCCTTTTGTACTATTTAAATCTTATGACCTCGGCTAGCATTTATTTGCAATTATAAAATTCAGTAAATTTAGTTTCTATATAATGAAACCAATATGTTATGTACAGCTTTTGAAATTATTTGTAATACATTTCTTATAAATTTCATTTATTGACAACCATTTAGTATGTACTCAAAAACCCAAAGTCACCAAAGAAAATTTATTACCTTTAACAACAAAGTGTAGAATATTCTAAACCTGTTTTCTTATTACTCATTCAATGCGTATGCAACCTCATTTGTTGACTTCTTCACAAGCATATCATATTTAGCAAATTCAATATTAAAAATAAAATAAAAATTCATATAGAAAAACAAATGTCTTATAACTAAAAATCTGACCTGGTTTTATCTTTTTCACATCGACGCTTCCAATAAAAATAATCTTCCCCAATTCTGGACTCCATTCAAATTATTACACTATGGACCATCACCATTAAATTATATCCCCAATTTATTTCAATTCTTCAAACTTATCATTCTTGCCCCAGACTTAAAATTGTAGTTTGTTTCATCCCTGTACTTCAAGATTGTATTATTCTTCTTTTCCCCTTGACATTTAAATTGCATTACTGTATTTCTTAACATCAGAATCCTAGTCTATTTCCCTCAGACCTCGAAACCCTATTATTTTTATATCTTAGTTTACAATAAATTCATTAAAAACGTACTTACGTTTAAACGGTAATTGTAATCTTCATTTTCGCACTCATTTTATTTTTCACTTTTATACTTATTACGTAATACTTTGTTTAATGGCTATGCACTTCGGCCTTCATTGAGTTCAAAACTGACTTTCTTATCAAGGTGCTTGCTAATATAACCTCGAATTCCCACTCCATCCGTGGGTTTGGTCTAGAACTCGTCGCTTGTCTCTGACCAATCAAATAATTTTATTTACAGCAGTTTCTGATGCAATGCTACACGCTTTCCCATAATCACAACCTGCCCGCAGCTGTCTTATTATCAACATGCTGTATTTTGATAGATTACTTGCTTTTCTATAAACAACTGATGCAACCCGACTTTAAATTTCCATGTTTACATGCGATTCACGCAATTTTTAATCATTTCTCTTATCAAAATGGTTAGATCTTTGTACGCATTTATATTAACTACCTGAAACTCTATCTGTCGAATATCTTAGTTCAACTATCTATCAAACATCTAAATACTCCGTCAAATTATATTCAATCATTTATGTACATATCTTGTAGCACCAGTTTTATATATTCAAAGTTAAAATAATCTGTTGCTTAACCAGTTTATACCTGTACGGCAGCCGCTTGGAATTTCCCTCCTTCAGCTTCGTGCACCCTTGCTTTGTATAACGTTAGTTATTGTACTAGCACGAGTCTTTATGCAGCCTTGTTATGGTGTAGATGTAAAACATTAAATTTGTTTGTAGTGTCTCGCCTAATAACATGTAATAAATTTAGTTTGTTCTTTATCGTTATCATTTATTACATTACAAGATTCTACATGGTCCTCGAGTCGAAAGGTTTTTACAATTACAATGGTTTTAATCAGTCCAGAAGAGGCGTGAATGTATTCATCATCCTCGCGCAACGTCAGGTCAAGTGCCTGCTGCTAATGTAAGTCTGTTCCATATTACTCTTCCCGTTGTATTCATAAATGCATTTTATTATTGCTTTAACTTGAATTGTATTGTATTGTAGATTTAGTAACTCACAGGTAATTATTAATATTAAAATCGGGCATTACAGTATTTAACATATAATTAATTATACACTATATCGTCAATCAGGTTAAAGTACATCGAACTTATTACAATGGAGGAACAACGACGGCAGCTTACCACAAAACGCGCTCAGATTAAAGCAACATTTACGCGTTTCGCAAAATTCTTTGAAAAATGTTTATCTGAAACTAAGGATGAAAATATTTTACAATTAAAATCACGTTTAGAGCAAGCGCTTCCTACTTTAGAACAATTTAATAATATTCAAAGCGAGTTAGAACTACTAGATGAAACAGAAATAGAAAGCGATGAGCGGCAAAACTTTGAAGACCGATTTTACGGTATTACCTCAAACGCAAAGCATTTAATTTCAAAACACGACCATAATTCATTAATTATTGCTAAGGAAACGAACGAAAATGAAATATTAACATTAAATAATTCAGGTACAGAAAACTCCAACCAATTAAAAGCGAATGTTCAATTTCCGGTCCTAGAACTGTCAAAATTTTATGGCGATTATGACAAGTGGGGTCAGTTCAGGGATATGTTTACGTCACTAGTACACAATGATTCTTCCTTAGATAATATCAGAAAATTCTTTCATCTTTTGAGCTGCATCAAGGGGGAGGCCGCTAAGGTCATCGAAAGCATTGAAGTAACTAATGAAAATTACGAAACCGCGTGGCAACTCCTAACGTCGCGCTATCAAAATAAATCAATTATTATAAAAAACCACGTGGGAGCATTGTTTGACTTACCCATGGTTAGCAGGGACGCTCACTCAAGTCTCCGTAAATTAACCGATTCAATTCAAAACACATTAGATCATTAAAAACTTTAGGCGAACCCGTGGAAAGCTGGGACACCTTATTATTCTATTTAATATCAAAAAAATTAGACCAGATCACTGCTCAGCAATGGGAATCGCACGTTATTTCTAGCACTATTAATAACCGACAATTGCGAATGGACGATTTGATTGATTTCTTGGAACAGCGTTGTAGATTATTAGAAGTCATTGGATCTGAAAACGAAAATAAATCAGGTAATAAAATATTTCAAAGGCCATACAAAGCACAAACCTTTTCGAAGAAAACTACGGAAAGGGAATTTTCTGGTTTCGCGTCACGGGATAATAAAGACGGGTGCGCTTTATGTAAGGATCAACATCAGATCTTTGATTGTGAAAGTCTAAAATCTCTTCCGGTAGAAGAGCGTCTTTCGGAAGTAAAAAGGTTAAAACTGTGTACCAATTGCTTGCGGGGTAATCATCCATCCTTCGCGTGCAAATCACGGGGTTGCAAAAAATGTAAAAAACGTCATAATACGCTTTTGCACCTCGATAATGACGTACCAATTAAACATGAAGAAAATCAAATTAATAACACTTCAACGTCAAATATTAATCATACGCGATCTGTAGCATCGGCAACCACACAACTGGTGACTAATTATTGCAAAAACTACGATCGACAAATTTTATTATCAACCGCCATTATCCTAATCAAGGATTCAAATAATAAATGGCAAGAATGCAGGGCTCTGCTAGACAGTGGCAGTCAGCCCAACTTTATTACACGCCAACTCCATGAATCATTAAAATTACCGGCAATCAACATTAATGCACCCATTGTAGGTGTGGGTACATCGGTTACTGATATAAATAGAAAAACTTCAGCAATCGTCAAATCATGTCATAGCAATTTTAATGCCGAGTTAACATTTTTAATACTTGAACAAATTACAGAAACTTTGCCAACAAAATCATTTACCACAGAAGGTCTGAAATTACCTATAAACACGGTGTTAGCGGATGCTCAGTTTAATATCGCGGGAACAATAGACATTTTACTAGGCGCGGGTATATTTTATCAGCTTCTTGGTTCACGTCAAATAAAGCTCGGCCGCGACTTACCGGTGTTACAAGAAACATGTTTAGGATGGGTATTATCTGGACCGTTATCAAATAATTCATGCAAAACGTATAATGCGGTATGTAATCTATCGATCAAAAAATCTTTGGAAGATTCCATTGAACGATTTTGGCGTGTCGAAGAGGTTCAATCAAACACAAGTTCCTATTCAAAGGAGGAACAAGAATGTGAGCACCTTTTTTCAAAAACCGTCAAGCGCAATTTAAACGGACATTTTACAGTCACGTTACCGACACGAGCGAAACCTAACGTTATAGGACATTCATTGAATAATGCACTGAAACGACTTTATTCGATAGAGCGTAAATTTCAAAGAAATCCCGAATTTAAAAGGGATTACGTAAAATTCATGAAAGAATACGAGTCACTGGGTCATATGACAAAACTCGACCAAACAGAAGTCAATAAAGTTAATACTTCAGGCGTATTTTATTTACCTCATCATGGCGTTATTAAAGAATCAAGCGCATCAACCAAATTACGCGTCGTATTTGACGGATCGGCAAAATCCTCAAGTGGCGTATCATTAAATGATATTTTATTGGTAGGACCAAATATTCAGAACGACTTGTGTAGTATCTTATTGCGGTTTAGGAAGCACAATTTTGTATTCACTGCCGACATCGCAAAAATGTACCGACAAATTGACGTAACCCAATTGCAACGCGATATGCAGCGAATCGTTTGGAGAAATGATTCCAATTATGAGGTAGAACATTATCGTCTCAACACCGTCACTTACGGTACATCATGTGCCTCATTCTTGGCAATTCGTAGTTTACACCAGATAGCATTCGAAAATGAAGACACTCATGCTCATGCATGCAATGTGATTCGCAACGATTTTTACGTGGACGATGTATTAACTGGAAGCGATGTTATGTCAGAAGCAACAAAATTAAAGGTAGATTTAACAACGCTACTCAGTACTTATGGGTTTGAGTTGCGCAAATGGGCGTCCAACAATTCAGAAATACTCGACAAACAAGGTTCTTATAACACAGATAAATATAATATCTCTGATGGTGATATACACAAAACACTCGGCCTCATGTGGCAAGCCAAATCCGACATGTTACTTTATACCGTTGATGAGACCGCATTTGAAGTTTCCAAAGTTACAAAACGAGTACTATTATCATTAATATCAAAAATATTCGATCCCCTCGGACTATTATCACCCATTATCATTAAAGCTAAAATCATGATGCAATCACTATGGCAAATTGACATTAACTGGGACGATGCAATACCAGAAGGGATGTTATTTCAATGGTCACAATTTAAAACGCAACTAAACACAATTAATAACACTCGCGTCCCAAGACATATTGTTTTACCAAAATACAAATATATTGAACTGCACGGCTTCTGTGATGCTTCACAAATGGCATATGCCGCCTGCATATATATTAAATCGGTTAACCAAAATAATGATGCAGCGGTGACACTATTATGCTCAAAACTCGCGTAGCACCCTTAAAGTCAATAACTATAGCTCGTTTAGAACTTTGTGGTGCGCTGCTGCTTGCACAACTTTACAATAAGGTACACAAATCCTTTGTTTAAATATAGATAAAGCATATTTTTGGACGGACAGCACAATTGTTCTATCATGGTTGGCAGCGGCTCCAAATACGTGGAAAATTTTGTAGCCAATCGAGTGGCAGATATACAAAACTTAACCGAAAATGGCTTATGGCGTCACGTGCCCTCAGCCAGCAATCCAGCGGATATGGCGTCGCGGGGAATCGATGCCACCAATCTGAGTAACAATTCTTTATGGTGGAATGGCCCAGATTGGCTAAAGGGCGATTACGAATATTGGCCACAAAGTAAAGAGGTCGTAAACGAAGCACCCGAAACACGAGTATTGCATACTGCGCTCTCAGCCACCTTTCGTGATTTCAATTTATTCGAGAGATTTTCTAATTTATACCATCTTCAACGAGTAACAGCTCTATGCATAAGATTTTGTAACAATCTTCGTAACAAGGAATCCAAAATTACCGGTAAAATCAAACTGGAAGAACTTAATAACGCACTAATAATTTTAGTTAGAATAGCACAACATGAAAGTTTTTGCCCGAGATTAATTGCTTGCAACAACTGAAACCCCTATCCAAAAGGTCAAGGTTAAAATCATTAGATCCGTTTATAGATTCTCATAGCTTACTTCGTGTGGGAGGCAGACTTTCAAAATCAAATTTATCCGAAGAAAACAAACATCAATTAATTATCGCTTCCAAACATTTATTAACACAACTGATTATTTCAAACGAGCACCTTCGTAACTTGCATGCCGGCCCGCAAATGATTCTTAATACTGTAAGAGAGAGATTCTGGCCGATTAACGGCAGACGTACTGTAAGAAGCGTGTTACAAAATGTATAGTTTGCTTTCGAGCAAGCCCAACAAATATAATTCGGAAAATGGCCAATCTACCTTCGGACAGAATAATTCCAAATCGTCCATTCTATATTGTGGGTGTGGATTATGCAGGCCCCTTTAATATTAAAGACGGAAAGCTCCGTAATCGAGCTATCATTAAAGCGTACTTGTGTATATTTATATGTTTTACCACAAAAGCGGTTCATTTGGAGTTGGTGAGCGATCTAACTACCCATGCATTTTTAAACTCATTGAAAAGGTTTGTGGCACGCCGAGGTCTCTGCAAAAATATACAGTGACAACGGTAGCAATTTTATAGGCTCACGAAATGAATTGCAACAATTATACCAATCTCTTCCGAATTTTTTAAATGATCGTGACGTAATTGACTTTTATTTAAAGAATAGCATAGAATGGCACTTTATTCCACCTAGAACCCCCCACCACGGCGGTTTGTGGGAAGCTGCCGTCAAACGAGCTAAATATCACGCAACGCGGATTGTGGGAAAAACAAATTTTACATTTGAAGACCTCTCTACAATTTTACGCAGGTTGAGGCAATAATGAACTCACGCCCAATCACGCCTCTATCCAATGATCCTTCAGATTTATCCGCTTTAACACCTGGTCATTTCTTAATTGGTCATCCATTAACGAACATACCCCATGCAGACTTAGCGAATGTACCCACAAATCGCTTAAAACAGTATGCAATTCTACAGCAAGCAACACAAATATTTTGGAAACGTTGGAGTACCGAATATTTAAATTCTCTACAGCAACGCTCACGCTGGAGTGATAATCAGTTTGATGGTCTGAAAGAAAATTCTTTGGTATTACTGAAGGAAGAAAATGTTCCACCACTTTGCTGGAAGATGGGGAGAATCTTAAAGTTACATAAGTCCAGAGAGGACGACATTGCCCGTACTGCCACAATTCGCACTTCAACAGGAATTACTACTCGTGGTGTGCAGAAACTGTGTCTCTTACCGGTGGAACCGAACAATTAAATTTCACTAGTTAAAAAAAAAAACAATAACAGAAGTGGTTCAGTTTATTGTATTAGTCTTAAAAAACTGTAGTTTATCAAGAGTGGCGGGATGTCGAATATCTTAGTTCAACTATCTATCAAACATCTAAATACTCCGTCAAATTATATTCAATCATTTATGTACATATCTTGTAGCACCAGTTTTATATATTCAAAGTTAAAATAATCTGTTGCTTAACCAGTTTATACCTGTACGGCAGCCGCTTGGAATTTCCCTCCTTCAGCTTCGTGCACCCTTGCTTTGTATAACGTTAGTTATTGTACTAGCACGAGTCTTTATGCAGCCTTGTTATGGTGTAGATGTAAAACATTAAATTTGTTTGTAGTGTCTCGCCTAATAACATGTAATAAATTTAGTTTGTTCTTTATCGTTATCATTTATTACATTACAAGATTCTACACTATCTCTATGTCCGTATTAATTTAATCGTCTGAAACTCTTCTTCTAAATGCGTGTCTAATTACACTTTATCATTCATTTCCCAATATACGCGTGCTTTCACTGAAAAATGTCCTTATTTGTTTTACCTATTAACTAAACTTTTATCTACAGGGTATTTAATATTTACTATCAACTTAATACATGTACTTCTCATTCCTACGCCAACTATGCGTCTTCCTGTGTTTACCTGCGTCGCCCAAAACTATTTCTACTTTATATACAGGGTGTTGACTACTTACTATCTACAAACTATGTCTATTTCTTAATTATTTCCCTAAATAAGTGCAGTTTTCTGCTGCCTATTCTAATTACTTCTTCCCGAACGACCTTTACTACAACGTGCACCCTTAAGCAACCCCTTATCACAGCAATATATATATAGTTATTAAGATGAAATGAAAACTCAACTTTGTATTTAAAGTTGAATTACCATTTCAAATCGAACTAGTAATTGAAAACCACAAAAGAACGGCTACAGCAGGACTTGAACCTGCAACCTCTGATTTTCCGGATCAGTGCTCTAACCAATTGAGCTATCTAGCCTAATTGTTTAGATGATGTTATACTTAATACTACTGAAGCTTGGCTCTTGTTAACGATTTTCAATTACGTCTTGCATTTAAGGAAATTGAATCTAGTTATATACATAATTCATGTACTAATAACTTGATCATCCCATTTTTGCAACGTTCGGAATAATACAAACATGTCATTATATTATTATTAATAGAAAAGAATAATCCACATTTGGAATGCAAATGAATGCTTAATATATATTAATAGTTATTAATTATTATATATTAATAGTTAACTATTAATATATATTAAGCATTCATTGCATTCAAATGATTATTCTCTATATATATATATATATATATATATATATATATATATTAATAGAGAAGAATAATCCACATTTGGAATGCAAATGAATGCTTAATATATATTAATATATATATATATATATATATATATATATAGAATAAGTTTTAGATTACTGCTGACATAATTTATATGCATATATAGGTAATTGTGTGTTTACACGATTCATGCCGCATAAGAAATTTTTTAATACTGGGTTTTTAAAAAACCATGAGTGCGTGTAAATTATTAAACAACATTGACTGTTTAATCTGAGAAATTTTTTCAAATTTGCTTTATTTTTTATTAAAATTTTTTATATGTAACCATAAAAAATAGCGCTGTAATGATAGTGTATTTTCTGTACACACAGCATAAATCAAAGGTCGTATAAAAAAGCATTTGATTACTATACTGCAAGCAAGCAAATTTTTTCAATAAACGCTCTTTGGAATATCAAGGTAAAGGTATTGATGCAACGCTTTTTAGAGGTCATATTCGAAAAAATCTGATTTGGCATGATGTACAATCATGTTTTGGAAGTCGAATAATTACGGGACTCCTCTAGTGTTCTTAGACAAGGCGTTCGCTAGTTTTAAACGCAAGATTGTTGCTTGCTTAAAAAAGTCAATGTTGAAAGTTAATGTAATATTAGCCGCTAACTTTGTTAAGCATACAACTGGCAAAATAGATTTGAAGACGTTTGCTACTGCAAATCGTCACATCGATATAAATACCAATCTCAAGCGGTGGTATAAGGAGAACGTATTGGACAAGATTTAGAAACGATTAGAGGAATTTAGCAAAAAGGATTCAGGTTGGGCAATCCAAGAAGTTTTACACTTGAAGGTAAATATAAACAATCATGATCCGCTTAAAGGAGGGTGTTTAACGTTTGTTCCGGTTCCGGACTTTATAAAAAAAAAAAAGCTGTGGTAAATGTAATAAATAACGACCAACATTGCATACTTTGGAGCTTGGTTTCCGCTTTATATCCGGCTAAACAAAATAGTCAGAGAATATCTAGCTATCCACATTTTGATACAGTATTACGCTACAATTCAATTCAGTTTCCAATCGCATTAAATGATTAAGAAGCTTAACAATCCCGCAATTAACCTATATTGTATAGAAAATACTAAAATACTGCCACTTTGTTTAAGTGAAAATTTTAAAAAAATAGAACCTATTAATCTGTTAGTTTTAAATAATGATTCCTTACAATATTCTCGTCCGACAAATGCTAATGAGAATCACTTTCATTTTACTTGGATTAAGGATATGTCAAAATTATTTGCAAAACAGTTGTCTTCACATCACCATAGAAAACTTTTTTGTTATAAATGTTTAAATAATTTTAGTACAGCAGCATTACTTAAGCGTCATTCGAATTATTGCGAAAAACAGTATACTTGCTCAATAAGATTACCCGAAGAATCCGAAAAGTATCTAACAATTAAACATTTCCACTACCAAGAAAAAGTATCATTTGTAGTTTATGCAGATCTCGAATGTATATTAGAACCATGCAATGAGCCGGAGGTAATATTAAACACAGTCCGTTACCAAAGGCATATACCCTTTAGTGTAGCGTACTATTTGAAATGCTCGTATGATAATAAATATTCCAAATTTCAATTGTATCGCGGAAAGGATTGTATAGAATGGTTTGTTGCTCAATTGAAGCTGATTTCAGAAACGACGAATAAAATTTTCTGTAACCCAAAACCTATGAATCCTTTAACAGAAGAACAAAAGTCAGCATTTAAATTTGCCCTTCACTGTCACATTTGCAATAAACCTTTTAGTATAGATGATATTAGAGTTCGCGATCACTGCCACTTTACAGGTGAATTTCGAGCAGCGGCTCATCAAGATTGCAACATCAATTATTATAATTCTTATATGATACCAGTAGTTTTTCATAACTTATCAGGCTACGATTCGCATTTCATTATTAAAAAAATCTCGTTAGAGTTTTCAGGTTCGTTAAGCATTCTACCAATAAATAAGGAAAAATACATATCTTTTACAAAATATGTAAAAGGTATGAAAGTTAGTTTTAGATTTAATAAAAAATCCATCACCAGGAAAATTGTAACACTGATAATGAGTTTCAGTTACTTACGCGTAAAGGTATATTTCCCTATGATTACATTAACTCTTGGGATAGGCTCAAAGAAACCGATGTACCCTGTAAAACAGCATTCTTTAATCGTTTGCGCAATGAAGAAGTCTCAGATGAAGACTACAATCATGCTAAACACGTTTGGCAAACATTTAATATAAAAACACTAGGGGACTATTCAGACCTATATTTAAAAACAGATGTACTGCTCTTGACTGATATATTTGAAAACTTTAGAAAAACTTGCATGTTCACGTATAAGTTAGATCCACTTCACTACTTTACGGCTCCTGGTTTAGCTCTAGATGCAATGTTAAAAACGACGAACGTTAAACTCGAGTTGCTTACTGATATTGAAAAAAAATAATGTTTTTAGAACGGGGAATTCGTGGTGGTGTTTCTCAATGTTCGAATAGATATGCCAAAGCAAATAACAAATATATGAATGCAGATTATGAGCCGAATTTCGATTCTAAATATTTAATGTATTTTGATGTTAATAATTTATATGGGGCTGCAATGTCTGAATATCTTCCATATGGAGAATTTGAATTTTTAGATGGTACCAGTCCAGATATAGTACGTTTAGACATACTTAATATTCCCGATGATTCTGATGTAGAATATATTTTTGAATACAATTTACACTACCCAGTATCTTTACATGAAATTCAGTGACTTATCTTTGGCGCCTGAACATATGATACCACCAGTACCTTTTAATAAATCAAACTTAAAGAAATTACTTACAACTTTATATCCAAAACTCAACTATATTATTCACTACAAGAATTTAAAAATGTATTTAAGCTACGGTTTAGAACTGAAAAAGATTCATAAGGTTCTTCGGTTTAAACAAGCTCCTTGGTTAAAAGAATACATTGATTTGAATACGAAATTAGGACAACAGTCAAAAAACAGTTTCGATATATGCTTTTATAAAAATATGATTAATTCGGTTTATGGAAAAATGATGGAAAACGTACGGAAATGGAAAGATGTGAAATTAGTGACCGAATGGGAAGGACGGTTTGGAGCTCGTAGTTACATAGCGAAACCTAATTTTCACAGCTGCACTGTGTTAGACAAAGATCTTGTCCTAATAGAAATGAATAAATTAGAGGATTATTTAAACAAACCCATTTATGCAGGTTTCTCTATTCTAGATATTTCAAAAACCTATTTATATGAATTTCACTATAGTTATATAAAATCGCAATTTGCTAACAAAGCAAAGCTGCTGTACACAGATACGGATAGTTTGATATGCGAGTTTACCGTTGAAGATATTTACTCTTATATCAAACAAGATATTCATAGATTTGATACTTCCGATTACGACCCTCATAACAAATATCATATCCCATTATCAAATAAAAAGGTTCCTGGTATTATGAAAGATGAAAACAATGGTGATATCATGCTAGAGTTTGTAGGGCTTAGATCTAAAATGTACACTTACAGAGTTCAGGATAGGATAATTAAAAAGTCAAAGGGATCTTCCTTAGCAAGTATTAAGCAAATTTCTTTTGATGATTATAAGAATGCTTTGTTTTATAAACAGACTGTACAGAAACAGCAATGTTTAATTAGATCAGTGAAACATGATGTCTTTACTATTAAACAAAACAAAATTGTTCTTAATCCAAGTGATGATAAAAGAATTCTTAGTACCTCAACCACTGATACTAAACCTTGGGGGTATAACTATACACTTAGAAATGACTTGTAAAGCTTCAACCACTGGCTCAAATAAAGAATGCAATTTATTTTATCTCGATTAACATATAATATTTTTTAGTTATAAAAACTTCAGTGTTATGTTTATACCTGCACAAGTACGCCGTTTTTCGTTTTGGATGTATCTAAAAATAGGATACCTTTCAATCTGCCCGAGTTGAACTATATTAGTATAAATGTATTGTAGAGAAAAAATAGTAGTAGTAACCGTTCTGTTTAAAAAAAAATCCAGTTTGTTAATAACATACCAGTTAGTTTATTTGAGAAATGTATAACAAAACTTTTATTTACAATTGTCAATGTTTATGGCTGTTTACTAAATCACTTAATAATTCAAACATGTAAAAGATATTGTAAAAACATGTACAATATTAATAAATAGACTGTGATTGCTAAATGATTTATTGTTTTTTCATAATTTGTAAAGGTACAGTAATAATAATAATAAAATAATTATAATATTCTTATGCTGTTTGAGAGTGGATTGTATTTGACTATCTTATCATGAAGTATAAGGCAATGACAAGATGTATTTGGCAAAACGTTTCTGCTAGTTTCAAATTCTAATCTAATATCGACAGTACCAGATTTTAACGCTTCGTTCTGTCTAGAACTATCTATGACTACTAATGGTGCAATACTTCGTAAATCTTCAGGATTAAAAAGTGGTTCATTTTCCTTTTCATAGTATGATTGCTGAAACTGAGCATACATTTCATATAACAACGCAGTCTGTTTATTCTCGAACTTCAAATTTAAGTTATCGTACGGGAAAATTTCTGAATTTAAATAGAGTTTCATGTTGGTTAAATAGCAATGATCAAAACGACTGTAGTTGCTCATGTATCTATTTTTTTCGGTTGGTTTGGAAACCAACAATCACAAATCTTGGTTTTTCTAACTGTGTTGTTGTTTTAATGTTCCATGTATGACGTTTCGTTTCTTGTAGAAGTTGATATTCATGCAACTCCCATCCTCTAAACGGAATATGCAAATCCTGATTTTGTGCAACGCATTCTATTAAATTAATTCGTTGAGTATCATCAACGGCTACATGCGGCTTTTTCCATAAAACTTTGTTTAAAACAACTTTTATTTCTTCATCGGGTGTAGGATTAATTATAGCTTTAGTATCAAAACTAGAACGTAGTAAAACTAACTCATGACGGAGGTTTAAAATAATTTTTTAAAATCTTTGCATAATTCGAGACCCATTGAAAGGTTTATTGCAACATTAAAATTCCCATTAGCATCAACTATTTGCGAATCATCCATAGGAAACCACCCAGCGTTTTGTAAATGTTTACTTTGATTGCTATTATGTGAAACATATCCCTTTATTATAGACGTTAATCCAGGATTCCGAACACGATCTACAATGACACCACCAATCTCATATCTAATTTCATCAAAAAGCAGCAAAATCCCATTATTTACAAACTTTGCTGTCTGAGACGGCGTTCCATCTGTTCTAATTAATTTGCCTTCTATGTACAGCATGCTCTTCAATGGTAAGGTGTATACATCTTGTTGTTGTATAGGGATTCGAATTTCATCATTATTGTTTAAAGATGTGTTAGCATAAGGTTGATGAGTATGTTTTTCAATATTAACAATTGCATTGTCGAAGTAAACTTTTTCACGCACGTTCAGTATTTCACTATTCATTCTACTTTTTAATTAAATAAATGCAGTCCTAACGATTGTAGAAATTGCCGGTTTTGTGTTGTTAGCGGTCTTGAAACAATCAATCGAGTGTCGATTGCTTTGAAATTTCCAGCATTTATAGCAATTCTTGACATGTTGCGTGCATTATACTGAATACCCATGGCTATTGCAGATTTTTTTTAAATGCAACCTTACAGTTAGCAGTTCTCCTTTGAAATTAACTAAATTTCCATCTTGATCTAACACTTTAACTATTATTTCATTTATTATACGTGACCTGATTGGTAGATATATAATCGTAGGTGGGCACTCGACAATTTTAAAACCTGCAGGCACTTGAGGAAAAAATTCGTGTATTACATGGGCTGGTTTACTATTTAAATAGGATCCACTTGCAATATTACAATCGATTAAAACTACATTCACTTTACAAATGTTGATCGCGTAGTCTGCTTGATGCGTGACATATGCTAGCAATTTTCGCGGATTGAAACCAAGTAGAGAACCAATTGAATCTTTTTTGGTAAAATCCACATCTAGACTACATTTAATACTACATTTAAGTGTATTATTGTCAGCTGTAATTTATATATACACTGGCGTCTTTCTAGCGCTTCGTGATTGTTCCATACGACCACGCCATCTTTTACCACCTAAAGCTTTTTGAAGATATTTATTAATTTATCTAATCTCATAAGCACCTTCAGGTATTTCTATGAATTCTCCGTTAGATCCATAATAAAATTTATTATTTTTTTTTCTATGTTTGGAATTGTGTTATAAGACTCAAAATTTGTTAATCCTAATACGTACTCCGAATCATTATCCAAGTTTATAGGCGGATTAAAGTTGCTTGTTAAAACTGAAGTGTTTCCCGTTAGAGTAAAAGTGTACGACATGACAACTTCGTACGCAGTTCTATGTACTACTTAGAAATTGTAAGCATAAATGACCGCAAAACACAGTACCGTACGATTGTTCTTGGTTAATGTTATAAAGAATTTTACATTTACCCCCGCTATTCAAATAACTTATCAACTCTGTTGGCGGTCGCAGGTTTCCGTAGCTGTCATAGTAAATAGCGCTACTACCGTACTTTTTGTAAGAGGTCCAATGCGTGCCTAAACCTTCTATTCCATCTAAATTAATTATACCACATTCTCTTAAATTAACTTTCTTGGGAAGATTGTTTCTCATGAACACTCCACGGAAATATGGTACTTCTAATTGCTTAACAAACTCTATTAATTCTACATTGCTTTTGCTCGATTAAGTAAAATCAAGTTGCGTTCCTTTGAGGTTTTGCAGGGGCTAAAAAAAGACCAAAACCTTTTTTATAAGGTTTGATGTACATGCCGTTTCCAACTGCAATACCCTCCATTGCCTTGTTATGACGTTGTTTTCTCGCTAGTTGTTCCTTAGCTATTTTAGTATCTGAAACTGCTTTTGCCACAGCAGCTGCACCTCCAGTAAGAGTACCAAGGGCGCTTAGACCTGCAAAATTGGTATTAGTGGTAGAAAACCTCCTGTTATAGGAATTGATATAATACGAGCTGATTTAAGATGCTTCTTTTGTTTTGCTGTATTGGCAGCCTTAACTGCTATGTTGATTGCATCCATAATATTAGATCCTTTAGCCTTTTTTAAAGCTGTACGTGCTTGTTTGATAATACTTTTAATACCTAGCGTACTTCTTATTTTACGTTTCTTTATCAGTTTTCTTATTTTATTGATATTTTTTGTTCTCAATGATGCACAGGCACCCATACCAAGTTTTACTTTAGGTTTCATTGCGGTAGCTACTCCAAATGCTGCTACTTTTTCACCTAAAGACGAGTCACCAGAATTTAGTCTTTCTGTAGCTAACTGAGCTAACTTCGAATCTGCTTGATGGCGTTTAGATAGATCCTTTTCTTTGGAGTATGCAATATCGTGCTCCTTACAAGCCTCATCTAACTTGTTTATTCCCTTGTCTCCCCGAGCTAACCGTTTGATTAGTTTTGTACCCGGACCGCAAAATTTGTAACCCGGAATATGCGCTTCAAATGGTAAATTGTTAATTACAGTATTTAACAGTCCGTTCCCAGTAGTTTTAGAATTATTATATGTAATCATTAGCGGACAACTGTCCTCTCAAGCTGTGCAGTAAATAAATAAAATATTGTGAATTAATGATTCTTTATATACTCGCCGTTTCTTATATATAATTCCACTTTTTTACAATCGAATTTAGTACTTGCAAACATGCGTGTTGTGAAACAATCAACACCTTTAACCATAAACAATAATGACATTGGCGTGCAATCCTTAGCTAAAAAGAAAAAACATAGCGTTCTTCTGCCTTCATCTATTCGATGTTTAGTTGTTGGTCCATCAAATTGCGGAAAAACCAAGGTTATGATTGGATTGATAGAACATCATAATGGTTTGTGGATTTTTAGTCTGTGATATTTGATTCTTGTATTTGATACTGTTATATCTGAAAGAAACAATTCCACAATGGAACAGGAAATCATGACCGTTTAATTAGCTTAAATGCTTTACCCAGAAATATTTAATAATAACATACACTCAGAAAACATATTTAAAAGGGAACTAGTCGTTTGTGTTGCCTAATCCACAGGCGGATTATATCCTTTCAGTCGTTAAAATTAGGATAGCGCTTGCGTGAATACGGTCACGAGGTGACGCGCAAAGCAGATGAGCCGTTCCTTACTTGCTCGGAATGAATAACCAAGTCAGCCATTGTATTTGAGAATGTAGTCCAGACTGCATCACATACAGATGGGCTCCCAAGTTTTTCATAAGTGGGGCCTCAGAATAGGCGTGCCGAAGTAGAGACAGGAGGGCTGGTCGTCTTGGGACACGGAAGATTCATTCCTGTGACTCCGGCAAGGCACTAAACCACGCTTCTTCTTAAAATGGTTCGAGTCGGTATTTGTTAACGGTGAGATCGCATTATTCAAGTAATTTAATACTAATATAAAGTATCTTTATTTCCTTAGCGCATGAAGTAACTAGAAATACATGTAAAGAGATTGGGACAACGTTCGTTTATTGAGAGCGCATAGCTTTTGTTCGATGTTTTGTTGCAACAAGTTAGTAAGCGGATTCCAGAAAATGTGCTTCGCAGTTCGATAACTGGGGGTAACAGCTTCATTAAAAACAGGTATCAAACCTTTCTTTTGTTATGTTTGTGAGACTTTAAAAGTGCTCACATAAAATTGTAATCGAAGATTGTTTAATTATACTAAATTTTGTGCACGAAGAACAACGTGGAATATAATTGTTAAGAAATACTATTAAAATAATTTTGTAAGACACGCGGAGCATCCATGTGTTAAAATATTATGATTCTAAAGTCCATTTCCTGTTTTTTAAAAAGTTCATTACAGATGTCAAATTTTAATAAGGTCATTATACTTGAATAAGTTGAAATGTTATTTATCCAAGTTAGCTGCACATGATTTAAATTTTTTTAAAGAAATAAATTAAACTGATGTGAAATACATGTAAACCAATAAACAGATCTGTCCATTTGGTATCAGAAATTTTGTTATGAAATATTATTAAAATTAAGGTCTTGTTATGTCAAGACAGATTTATAAAGAATTCAATTTTATTATTTCGTATTTGTAATCATATTCGAAAAAAACGAAAAGAGAGAAACTATATTAAATTTCATTTTTGGACTCAAGTTTTTTATTCCATGCACAATTAATTTTAATAAATTTTTTTAAAGAAAATAAATTTTTTGAATAATGAAATTAGACGAATGTTGAAGTAATTTAAAAACACAGATATGTTACGACTGATTTATTCTAGATGTCCATTTTCAATTCAAATACCTTTGGTGTGGTAATCTCAACATTATCCACCCGTAATTATTAGTATTTTTTTTTATTATAAAGCACAAACACTGTCTTTTTAATAGAAAATTTGTTGTGTACTTTTTCTTTCAGGGTCATCGAGATCGAAGAGGTTGTAAGTATACTCCAGAGGTTTCCAGATGTGTTAGCTCATTAAGTTGTAAGTTTTTATGGTGCTTATATCCCATGAGTTTCTGTATCTTCTCATAGGAGTATTGAATTTCTTGTGTTATCATCCATATAGATACAGTGGCGCTCAATTCCCCTTTTTCTTTTTATGTTAGCTTATTGTAGAGTTTATACCATCCCCACGCCCTTTCTCATTGCTCACCCTTGGGGTAATTCCCAGACTTAGCTGCGAACAAGTAAAGCTTCACTTGTATCCAACGACTGGAAGCAAAAAAAGTTACAAAGTTTGAAAACGTATATGTTTATTCTAAATCACTTTATCAACCAAAGTATCAATACCTTGAAAGTCTACTGCGACCAATAAAAGGGATCAAATATTATACATTTTCCAGTTCTGATAATATTATATCACCATTCATTTACATTTCCAATGCTCCACCTGTAGGTACTACATTGGCCAGGAGGCGAGTTTTTTGTTGCCTGGAAATTTAGAATTTTGCCGAACCCTTGCCGTTTCAAGCAAGGTAGGGATCTTTAACGTGCGTGACAACACTCACACACGGGACCTCTATTTAACCTCTCATCCGAACGAGGGCGTAATTTTTGTGAAAAATGCTCACCTGCCATTTTTCAAGCAGTCGGCCGTGTCGGGATTTGAACCCGGGACCTTGGGATCCGTAGTCTTACGCTTACTACATTGATCCACGGCGACGCCAATATTATATCACCATCTGATGCTCGAAATAATTCTATATTTGTTTTTGATGATGTAGCTTGCGATAAACAAGGTATCATTAGGGAATACTTTAGTATGGGGCGTCATAAACAAGTAGACAGTTTTTACCTTTGTCAAAGTTATACTCGTATACCCAAGCACTTACTACGTGATAATGCTAATCTTTTAGTTTTATTTAAACAAGATGATTTAAACTTAAAACACATATATGACGATCACGTCAATACTAACATGAAGTATGATAAATTCCGTGAAATATGTGCTGCTTGTTGGCAAAACAAATACGGTTTCTTAGTTGTAGACAAAGATAGTTATCCAGGTTAAGGAAGGTACCGAATAGGTTTTGATCACTTCATACATATTTAAACCTTGAGAGACGCAAGTATCGTTAGTATCGAAGAATTTTTTATTACAATAAACTTTTTACGCAATGAACAAGGAGGCGATAAAACTTAAAAGGATTTTAATTAAGAAAAGAAACATTGTAAAAAAAAAATTGCGCCAGTTAAAAGATAATGAAGTCGTCCAAGTGGAATCAATCTTACCCATAACATCGCGATTAGAAACTATTGCTAATAAACTGGATGGTGAAAGTGTGGTAAAGAAAGAAAAATTTAAAGAAGAAGAAGAAGAACTGCCTCATAGCAGTGTAAAAAAAATTAAACCTAAATTGCTAGAAAGGAACGTTGACTATATTGATTCGCCGGTTATTGCTCAGCATATACCGAATATAAAAAATGATGCCATAGAGGAAGATGATGATGATGATGTTGAGAATAAATACGAAGCAGAAGTTAATCGAAATGCACAAGAAGCCCAGGAATATATACAAAGCTTTGCCGATTCACCTGGTATGACACATTATCTCGAACAGCTACATCCGCTACCTCGAGAATATATTTACAATATGTTTAAAGATGTTAAGAATGAATTTGATCATAAATATGGTATTAGGTTTAACCCTGATTCAAATGGTTTTATGATAGGCAATTCGAATTTCGTGTTGGATGATGAAAATGTTCTAATAAATGATTTGAAATATAAAGGTACTCCTGGATTATACGAACTACTGTTTAAAAAATATCCTGTCGGGTACAGTCATCAAGATCTAAAGTCATACCTTGATATTGTGAAAAGAACAAATGCTAATAGAAGATATTATTCTGAAACAGAACAAATTCAGGGTAATAATTCATATAAATACAAAAATATAATATCTACATTAAACATACTTCCCCAAACACCCCGTGGACCTAGAACATTACCCTATAGAAAGCGTCTTGGAGACCGTATGACAATGGAAGTATCAAATAACGCTATAGATTATTTATATTGGAATGATCCCAATGAACTTGTTGATTGATTACGGCTTTTAGTTTCATCTCAGACTGCTGGACACACAGGTCACGGCAACGAAGTAAATTCGATCATTGAAGAATTGCGTGAGGCGAAAGTGATTAAATGATATGACAATTGACAAATTTGGAAGGCACTTAAATAACCGTAAAATAGATATAAGTGAATAGGAATATGAAAACAAAAATGAAAGTTTTGAAAACTTGATTGAGTACAAGTTACATATGCTACATTACACGGTAGTAGCAAGGTTTTACTCTAGTACATTCCTCGATGGTGACAAGACATTCCTTATTTTCAACATTAAACATAATTATGAATTTCCTTATAAGGAAGCAGTCATTGAGAATATTAAAGGATACCCGCAAGACATTAAAATTCTTATAAACGAAAAAAGTTATGTAATTGCACAGTTACAAGGATTTTTGCGTAAACGTATGGATGTAATCAGCTTTCGTGACAGCGGTGCTATCATAAACAATACCACAATGTTTCTTGATTTTATATTAAAAGTTCCTTTCAAAGCAAGTGGAGCCCTCGACATTCAAACATAGAAGTATTTATTAATTGTATTTAATAAATCCTGATTAGAAAAAAGTGTTATGATAGTTGCTCAATCAAAAGTGAAAGAGGATATAGTAAATGAACTTCATAAACCAGCAAGAATAAATTTCAAGAGACGCAAAGTGATAGTAAAAGGTTTAAATGACCTTCTTCAGACCGATTTGATTGAAATGCTACCATATTCGCAAACAAACAAAGGATTTAAATACATTTTAGTAGTTATTGATTGTTTCTCCAAATACGTATGGGCTGTACCACTTAAAAGTAAAACGGGTATTGATGTTACTGCTGCAATGAAAACAATTTTAAATAAATTTAAAAATCCACCAAGAAATTTGCAGTCTGATTTTGGTAAAGAATATTATAACAAACACTTTCAATCCTTAATGCAGACATATGGCATAAACCATTATAGTGTTTTTTCTACAAAGAAAGCATGCATTGTGGAACGTGTAATTAGAACTTTAAGGGAAAAATGTGGCGCTTGTTTAACCTGAAGGGTTCTTACAATTGGATAAAAAATTTAAGCGATATTGTGAAACAATACAACAATACAGTTGAAAAAACAGTTGAAAAAACTATTCTTAAATCATCATTTACTCACATCAAACTTGCAACCAAAATACCAAAATATTCAATTAAAGACAGTGTGAAGATTAGTAAACACAGGGAAGCATTTACGAAAGGTTACACGCCAAACTGGTCAAATGAAATTTTTAAGATTAAAAAGGTAAACGTAACCAATCCGACAACATATATATTAGAAGATCAAGACGAGAAAGAAATCAAAGGTGCATTTTATGAAACGGAGTTGCAAAAGGTTAAACATCCAGGAATTTACCTGGTAGAAAAAGTCCTAAGAAAGAGTGGAAATAAAGTCTTTGTAAAATGGTTAGACTTCTCTAACGTACACAATAGCTGGATCGATAAAAATAATGTTTGCTGGAAGTTGTTATAATAATAGTTAATAAGGCCAACATTGTAAAATTATATTAAAATAAATAGTACAGACAAAATCTTTCTATTGTTTTTTATTATTATCAAGCCATTCTTTTTATAAAAAGGTATTTTGTTTTGCGCATTGCAGATTATTATTGCTGTGTCTATAACAATGGATGTTATATTTTAAACGATTGTTGATTTTTAACTCCGATAGCTTAGGACAACCTAGTGTAAGCATATCAGTTACAAAGTTTTGCATTAGATATGTTTCAATCAATTTCTTCTTTTCTAGACCCTTCACAAATACTTCTTCACCGGGTCGGATAATTTGCTTCAAATAAAGCGCTATATATGATGACACCATTCCAGCCGTTGAAGATTCATCCCAAGAAAGACCATGAATATTTCTTGTCATCCAGTCGTTATGTTTTATATGATCTTCGCTCAAACAACTAGACTGCCTTGGCAGTTTAAAAATTTGATGCCAAACATCACCTAACAACAAGTCCAAAACCGCAATTTCTTTGCACACAAACTCGTTTTTCTTGTATTTAAATCCCTGAATATCAATTATATACATGTTTGTATGTAAATATATGCAGTAAACTTCGACTAATTAAATTAATATTAGGAGCAATCTCCTTATATAGCAGATTACCACCATCTGCGTACTTTGCCAACTCACTTTTCAACCTATCACAAGAGTGAACACATTTTGAATTGAAACCGACCCATGTGTATTTGCAGCCTCTAAACATAAATAAAAAACAAATCAGAATCCACTTTAATTAAACACAATTGACTTGAATGCGATATTTTGCATCTGGCATACTTTATAACTTCTCGCTAGAAAACCAAATTCAAAACATCTACACACATTTTCTCTGCACTTACATTTTTCAACATACGTGTGTTTTGAAGTATGTATGTTCCATTGAAAGTAATATAAAGCCGATCCTAATTCAAAACGTGCGCACAAGTATTTTACATTTGAAAGTATATAAGAATTCATGTTTTCACATTTTACATTAAAAGTATATAAGGCCGATCCTAATTCAAACCGGTGCACGTGTAACTTCTCGCTAGAAAACCGAATTCAAAACAGCTAAACACATTTTTCTCTGCACTTACATTTTTCAACATACGTGTGTTTTGAAGTATGTTTCATTGAAAGTAATATAAAGCCGGTCCTAATTCAAAACGTGCCCACAAGTATTTTACATTTGAAAGTATATAAGAATTCATGTTTTCACAACTATTTTACATTGAAATGTTTTCACAACTATTTTACATTGAAATTATATAGGGCCGATACTAATTCAAAACGGTGCACGTGTATTTTACATATGGGAAATACGTGTGAACACGTTTTGAATTAGGACCGGCCTTACCTCACTACTTATAGGTAAGATTATAACAATTTATTTAAATGATACATTTTGTGCTCTTTAGGTAAAACAAAAGTTAAAATAGTCGACTTGTAGTATAAAAAGTGTATCGTATACAAATATGGGTAGAAAGAGAGAGAGTGAGAGAGAAATCTTAAACATTTTATCAGTAGTGAAGTGATCTGTAATATTTCCTAAGTCGATTCTCATTGATTGATAAATATTGCAAATATTATAGTGTACATTTAGATATTCGAAGGTATTTGTTTGAATGGCTCAGTAATCACTTACAGGTTTCCCAACGCATTCAGTGACGTCAGAATTTACGTTATAAGGGGCGCAGGGAATGAAGGGGCGATCGATCTGGTGGACAAGGTTTTGCGACTTGACTTCAGCATATCATGGAAGATCGAAGAGCTTCATTAGATGATTTTATTAAAGGTAATGTTTTAATTATATTCTGCTTTTAAGTTATCTGATTGCATCGCAGCTTGAGTAATTGTTTAATGCTATTAGCTTGTGTTTTGAGATAGTAATTGAATTAATGATAAGGTTGTCATTCATATTTTGTTTGTAATTTTAATGCTACTTGATCTGTTTAATTTTTAAAGCACGTTTATTTAGCTGATTCAATCATAATAAATTATTCTTAACTTGGCTTACTAGATTGAATATATGTTGACAACATGAATTTATGTAAATTTAGAGCCTAAAAAATCTAAGTTCTCATGTGCAGAACTTCTAACCAAACTTACAGATATGTTGTTATCAAAAATATTAATATTACATATACATTAATGAAAACAAGATGTCGAATAACTCGAAAACCTTTCGACTTAGAGCATTGGTGCTTTGAGAAAATATGTTCAGGAGGTATGGAGCTATGAGAGCTATGAGAAAATATGCTCAAGAGGTCGATATTAACCTAAAACTTTATTTATTTTTTGCTGGAGTGAAGTTTATCATAGTCAAAATTTCGACTTTAAAGTCGAATAACTCGAAAACTAAATGAGATATCGAAAAATGAATAGCATATTCTTAATCAGCGTAAAAAACTGAACAAGATCCATATATCAAATGTTTGTAAAACGAAAAAAACGTGCAACGGACGACGGCGGCGACGACGGCGACGTAGCGATCCTATTAACCTAACTTACTTGGTAAGTTTGGTTGATATGGACTTTTGGTATTGTTGAAGTTGCTATGTATTTGTTACAAGCATATGTTATAATGGTTTACCTGTGATATTTTATAATTGTTTTATTTCAGCATGTTAACTACATTAGAAGCTGCTCTTAATGAAATGGAAACGGTTCTAACAGAGAGATGTGAGAAATGCGATATGAAAATTAACAAAACTAAAACTAAAGTACTAGTATGCAAAGGAGGGGAAAATAAATCAAAAACAAGAATACAAATATGTAACACGAACTCACAAGAAGTTAAGGATTTCTGCTACCTAGGAAGCCAATTAACGCAAGATGGGAAAAGCACAAAAGATATAAAACAAAGATTAGCACATTTAACAAGAAAAAGCAACTACTGTGTTCAAAGACAACAAACATAGAAACAAGGAAAAGATTGCTTAAAACATATGTATGGAGTACAGCACTGTACGGCTGTGAAGCCTGGACAGTAGGAGAAGCGGACAAGAAAAAGGCCTTTGAAATGTTGTGCTACAGACGAAGATGAAGATATCATGGACAGACAAAGTTAAGAACGAAGAAGTACTAAAAATAGTAGGGGAAGAAAGAAATATGTGGAAAACGTTAAAAAATAAGAAAGATAAGATGATAGGCCACATACTACGACATGAGGGAATAGTGCGGAATATATTAAAACAGAGATAAGAAAAAAGAGAAGAAGAGGTAGACCTAGGTTAGACTACTGCACACAGATAGTGAAAGATGTAGGCTGTAAGAGCTTCAGGGAAACGTGTAGGCTAGCTCAGAGTAGAAATCAATGGAGGTACACCTCCAACCAGTCCCAAGATGGATAAATTAATGACGAAGAAAGTAACTGCACTTAAACATGATGATTATTATAAACACCTACAAGTATTGGGTGGGCAATATTCTCGAATAATGGTAATTGTGTGAAAGGATTAACTGGAAAACTATTATTTCAGCACATGTCTTAGTGTTGGGGGATCTTGGCAGCCACAGGCTGCTTAACACCCTTCACTGAATCTCGGTGAAATAGAGCATAAAATTATAAAACAATAAAAGGGGACCCGAGCTGTATACATGCTGTGTGAGAATTTCAGGGAACCATGTAGGCTAGTTCAGAAAATAAATAATTGCAGGTACGTGTCCAACCAGTTTTGAGACGGAAAACCTAAGACGAAAAAAATAAGCGCAGATACATTTGATGATTATTATAAACAACTACAGGTGTAGGTTGTAAAATGTCTACAACTAATGTTGACTGTGCGAAAAGATATATTGGAAAAAATATTAATTCGGCAAATGTTCAGAACTTGGCAGCCACAGGCTGTTTACCCCCCTTCACAATCAATGAATGTTTGAAAAATAGGATATATAATTGTAAAACAATAGAAGGGGACCGAACTGCATCTAACAAGAAAGAACAGTGCCTATGATGAAAGACAAAAAACATAGAACAAGAAGTTGTTGAAAGCATATGTGTGGAGCACAGCACAGACAGTATGCCTATGAAATACGAGCAGTCTGAAAAGCAGACGGAAGAACGGTAGCAACCTTTAAAATGCCGTGCCTCAGATGTATGAGGAAGGACAGACAAAGCCAATAACAAATAGGTTATAGAAACAGTAGGGTAACAAGGATATTTTTGGAAAAAAAAATAGGAGAAATAGAAGGGCAGACACGTTCTAAGGCATTTTTGGAGAATAATATGAGATATATGACAAGCGAAGATAGGAAAAAAGAGCTGGATGTAGACCTAGATCAGATAGTGATAGATGCAGACTGTGCAGATTGCAGGGAAATCTGTAGGTTAGTTCAGAATAGCAAACAATGATGGTACGCGTCTAACCAGTTTCAGGACTGACGACCTAATGATAATGATGATTAACTACATATACAACTGCATCGCTCACATCATGGTTTAAACTTAATTATATGTTGGTTTGTGTTTATCCTATCATCTAGCCGATGTTCCTATATAATTAACCAGTATTTAACGTTTGTGATAATTGTTGTGATGCAATTAAATTCAACCTCTGGTATGACCGACCATCTCGTGTCTTCGCGTTTGCATTTATCACTATGTCATACCATAAGTTTATTTCATCGAGTTATGTTGTCTTGTCAATATACTTGTAGTTGTACCCTTTTGTAAATAATAGGAAATCGGCTAGTCTTTGTGAAATATTTTGTAACACGGGACGGAAACTGTTAATGCGTGTATGTGAGCGCGTGTGATTGAGCCTTATTGAATATTACTAACATTTTATGTCCATACGGAGAGGGACATTGGTAATCAAGGTAGAGGTTACCTTCCTGGTGTCTCCTCTTTTCAACTTTAGCTGGATAATATTGGTTATCCGACCTCAGTACCTTGCAGAAAAGACTAGCTGGACTACACTAACGTTTATTCAGTCGTTATGTGTGGTATGTCCAGGTAATAGTTGACATTCCGTCAAATTCGGTGTTGGTGATCTAGATACGTGTACGTCACCTGTCCTTCTTCAGATGTGCCAAATGCAGTTGAAAGCGTGAGGGCAGTTGGGGTTTTTATCTGCCGTGCTCTTTCCCGAATCGCCCAGGTTGAGTACGGCACTGTTTGCTTTGAATGTTATTTTTGTATGCTTTCATGCGAATAACCTATTTAGTGGTTATTGCTTTGATTAAAAGTAGGGCTATGTAAATACTGTAGTTTTATTTCAAATCTTCCCACCTTAACGCCATTTTTCCAGTGTGAATTTGGTTCACATAAAAACCACACAACGTCGAGCCACTGCCCCTAGATGTTTAAAGAGTGCGTTCGGGTCAGTCTTCAAGTCGGTTACCTTACAGTAGACCTATTGCCTGTTGTAGTAAATAGTACATGAACTCTTTGTCTCTTGAAAAGAGCCAGAGCCAGGTAATCTGACACTTCGAATTTGTTACGTTTATTTTCAGCATAAATTAAATGCATTTTCAACTTAAACCCCTTTTGCTTCTCAACGAAAATTAATTTCGTAAATTTAAAATAACCCCGGCCGTTGTTAATTCATTTATCTACTGTATAAATTCGATTTGTATTGTTAAACCCTTCCGCTACTTAATAATCAATGCTCTTTCTCAGAATTCCTTAACGTAAAATTTACGCCATAATTAGATAGGCGATAATGTTGTTCCAAGTATCCGATAATTAATTTTTATGTGTTTGCCGTTTAAAGAATTCGTTGAATAAAAGAGCCGCGTGCTATTTCAATAAATTCGGGTTTTCCAGTTTTGAAGCCTTAACAACGATATTACTGTAAGCTCAGGTTCTTGGTGAAACGAAATGAATATTCACTTGTCGTTCAACTTACAAGACGACAACATCCTATTCTGATTTACTTCGTTTCCTTCGTTACAAACACTGTGAGCAGGCGCTACAGCGTGGTGAGTATTTATTTTTATAAAATGATACGTTTGGACAGCAATAAATTAATCGTTACTTGTAATTGCTCTAGCTTTCTTCCGGTGGCCTTAAAGGGTCGTCCCTGGTTGTAATGGGAGGCCAAAGTCGTTCTTTATGGATGTAGACCCCTCTATCTGTTGCTGTGGACCAGTTACTGACTCAACCCCGACGTCAGCAACTCTAGGGTGAATGTTGTTTGTCCGAAAACTACCAACAAACATATTTTTACGAATTCATTAATAATTAAGTTCCTTGAAAAAAGTTCATAGTAATTTCCAAACAAATATATCACAAGCGAAGTGAGTAGATTAAAATAAGAGACATTGCTATTTTTTCTTCTTGGTTGTACGAACTTGCTGGAACTGCTCTAGATACATGGCACGTAAAGGCTTCGTTGTGTGAGTTTGTTCGACAAGCAAAGTCAATTAGTAGGAGAAGCTAAAAAGAACCCTTGCCCTACTTCTGGCAGTACTGATATTAACCTGCCGATAAGTTAGATAATATAGTCTGCCTTTGACAGTTACACCACCAAGTTGGGGTTATAGTAATTTCATTCTTAGGTTTTCGCAGTAAAGTGTTTTTTTAATTATTTAATTTATAAAAACTATTAGAATATTAGAATATCAATATGTATGATCAAAGAGGGAAACTGTTGGGCGCCGAGTATCGGAAAGGAAAAGCCACAGAAAAACGTGTAATTAAGTTTCAAAGTGGTGCATTGCACAAATTCTTGAAGGCCGAAAATGAAGATGATGTCAAGTACGTCCATCCATCAAATAGTGGAGGTAATAGTGGTTTGGAGGTGGCAGTGGCGGAAAAAATCATTGATGTTTTTAATGAATTATCCTCCAATACAAACCTTTTCTGCAACTTTTATTTACAGAACGTAGATAATAGAAAATCATGCATATTGACTTGTAATATACCTGAAATCTTAGTGTAAACTTGTTACGTTAACTGTTTGAAATAGTAGGATTCTGCATTAATTTTCATCTATCGTAATTGAGCGCCTCCTAGAAACGCTAATCTAAACCCTTTTTATGTTATTCTCAAATTATACAAGCTTAACAAGTTCAATAAATACGTGTTAAACCACTTCTAATAGGTTCCTTTTAAAACTTCTCGATCATTAAAATACTTTAATGAGATTGTTATCAGCTCGTTAACTGTAGAATTCTATTTTGTTATTTGCAGAAGTTCGAGCTCGTTCAAATTTTATGGTTAATAATAATGCTCTGCTAATTAAGTTATTTCTGGTATATTTGTAGCGTGGATCGATAATAATACAAATCTCTCTTCTTTTCTAAAAGGTATGCAACTGATTTTTCTTGGCCGTATGGCTGGTTGCATAATCACTTAATGTTTTAAAATATATTTTGTTTTCCCATGCAAACAACAAAATTCTATGGAATTAATTATCGTATTTTGCCCTCTTTATTGCTTGCATTTTAGGAATGTTTTCGTCGTTGTGTAGAATATATATTTTTGCTTGCTTTCGTAGAATTTTTAACATTCTATTGCTGGGAATAGTTTTATGTTGCGTGCCCCCGTCATTCTCGAAGCTGTATAAATAAAAGTTTGCCTTTGATAAAGCTCTCTTACGTATCCGATTCCTCTGTTATACAACGTCCTTTGAACATTGTAAAGTCGCCCTTTTAAAATGCGTTTTGTGCTAGAATAGTTAAGTTGCTGGTTACAGCACCCAGTCGTAGACAAATGCAGCCGCACTTTCTCACCCTAAGGTGGTACCAACGAGAAGATAGCTCCAAGTACATTGTATTTTTCTGTTTGCCTTATTTGTGTTGTTGTTTTGGAAGATAGACACTCCTTTTTGGTTAATTCCGCAAAAAATTGCAGTCTATACGTTACCAAAAGCACGCTCACGACAAGAATGATTATGTACATTATTCTTAAAGCTTGCGTTAGAACACTATTTTACTGTTTACTTTTCTGTGTAAATTAATGTTAACGTCAACAACTTGCTATTTAAAATTTTATGTAACGTTCTTGGATTTTACGAGATGCAGTTGCCAACGTAGATGTTTATGTATTATTTCTTTAGTTCTTGTACGTATTTAGGGATGGAACACGTTGTATGTATTCTTGCATTTAGATAATAAGATTTTTATTCTCAATATTTTAAAATGTTTGGGTTTATACTGTACTATATGTAAACTGACGCTTTATGTACATAACGTTATACCGAACGAGTACGTAAATGTGGTTTTGACGTTTGTAAATATTTTTTTGGGACTGTGTTTTTCTTTCTATATCACCTACCCACTCTACGACGTTTTTAAGCTAGCTTGAACTCTAATTCTTTTGTAGTTCGATTCTACAATTCTGTCCTTATTTTGTTGCGGTATTCGGTGTAGGCAATTTTCTCTACTTACTTTGCTGCTTTCTTTCTAGTCTGCACGAAATACCGTAACCAACTTTGGAAGATCCCTAGCAAATGGCCAGAAAGAATCGGTAATAAAGTGATACAAGGATTTGCGATAAAAGGTCCAATTTAAAGACTTGGTCATAATTTTATTTTACCATAAAATAAAGCGGCAAGAGATTTTGGGTGAAGTTTTAAAGGCGTTATTTATGTAATGGAAGAATTGCTGATCGTACTGGGTTAGTATATTTTTGTACAAAAGATATATTATTCTGTTTTAGTTGCAATTCTTTAAATAATACAGCATTAACAAATAATGGTTACAACGATTGGGGATACATGTGAGAATGAGAATCTTCTAATTAATTTGGATTCAAATAACATTGGATCGAGTTGTCAGCAAGCCTGAAATGTCAAAAAAACAAATACAGAAAATTTTAAAATAGTAAATTCTGAAAGTAGACACCTGCGAGTCGTATTAGAACGTCTAATTGCTATTGAACCTTTTTTGGGACAGCAATGCTGCAGCTACATGATGTAGCTACAATTTTAACACTTAAAGTTACTTTTTTGATATTATTTATAAGATACATGTATACTTTTCTGCATCCACACAACGGTGGGTTATCCTTACAAATCACGTTTCAGCATTAACCTTAAAACCTTTAGGTGTTACGCGAGTTACATATCCCCCAAATTAGAATATATATGTAATTAAATGAAACTATTAAGAAACTTAAGTTAGATGCAACAATGTAATTCAAGAATATAAAGAAAAGGTTAATGAAAGTTCACAAGCAAGTTGTGAGAACGGATGTGAATACAATGTATTCCAGACGCAACGTGATACTGTAGGTGCAAGTCACAGTAGGTTATAAAACCGCAATTATTAGAATTAAGATTGTTACTTTGAATTGTATAAATGAATAAAGAAATAAGCAGACATGAGCTCTGCAGTTCACATGAGAAATGTGAAGGACATGGACAACATAAATACCCTGGAGAGCCCAAGAGGGTCAGTCAGTCTTGAGCTTCTCAACTTTAACATTGTTGTTAGTTCAGCTACTCGCCGTAATTTAGTTTGATTAAAATAGTAACTTCAACTTAGAATATTTTTGATCCACGAACTTGTACTGAAAAAATTGATATTGTAATTCAATTTAAATAAATATTGTTAGAAGAGTTTTGAAAAAAGACTTTTTAAACAAGCAGTTCCCAAGGTCCAAAACCTAACCCGCGTTGGGAAGAACGAGTTGAAGATGATCGCCCATTAAGGTATTGTTCCGTTTGTAAAAATTAACTTTAATGATCGCATAAGATGTAGCTCGAAAGTCAATCCTCCTCCGTTGTGTATAGTATAATCTGTTGTTTTATTGCAATTAACATGTAAGTGCTTTGTGTTGTGGTGTGCCACGACAGTTGTAATAAGACTGGTGTGTTCGTAGCTATGGTGCTATAATAGTATATTACTCAACGAGCGAGTTATGATAACCATTACTCATTTGGAAGGTTTGCGTAATCCGAATGAGTAATAGCCATAGCTCGCTAGTAGAAAACTATAATTTTCCTACGACTACAGAAATCTTTATTATCAGATATTTTCTAAACATTTTAACTAATATCGCAAACACTGACAAGCAAAAATTTATTTGTCAAAGTGTAACAGCCTACTTTTTCATTATAAAAATTACACTTTGCTGATTATGAAGAAAAAGGTTTGTACTCATTGGTCAGAGGAAAATGACGTGAATTTAATTTTCTATGTTGTGTTGTTGTCTGGCACGACACTTCGAACTAAATAAATGCTGTAAACGAAATTCTTCAAAATATTACTATTGAGTTGGTAACGGCAGTTACTTATATAGAAAAACTGTGAAAATATTTAAATAGCCTGCGAAGTGATGCTTTCTTTAATAATTTCTAGGTCGATGAAAAAGCGGTTGTAGTAAAAATGGGAATTTTTCCAGAGAGACAACCAGAGTTTCTAAGCGTGCGACTTAGATTTCAAAAGCAAAAGTTTGATTATGAGACAAAATCAAAGGACCAAACTAAATTGGACCCAAAAACTAATTTCAAAACCAAATTTTGCTTTGTTATTCTCGATATTGTGTTACACGCTAAATTAACGCTAATAACAATGATAATATTACGTAGACAAGTTAAAGTATAAAGAGTATGTAAAGTTACTTCTGAACTAGCAGACTCATCAGCCCATTTAAGCCAAAAGGTGTCTTGTGGCAAAGTAACTGTTAACTGTTACTTTGCCACAAGACACCTTTTGGCTTAAATGGGCTGGTGAGTCTGCTAGTTCAGAAGTAACTTTACATACTCTTTACACTTTAACTTGTCTACGTAATATTATCTTTATTATTATTTTGATTTTATTACTAATTTTCTTTTCTTGTCCTGATGAAGCCGCTTAAAAAAGTGGGCGAAAAGTCGACCTTAGTTTATAAAATGACACGCTCCAAACCCGGAAGCATAAACATTTATACTCTTGCACCTATCTGGAAAGATCTTTCAAATCTCTGTTTAATAATGCCTTTGGACGCCAGCCCACCTGAATATTATTGTCTGTCCAAAATATGGGTGCTTCGAGAAACGATTTCAGCAGGATTCATTGCTCTTGGAGGTTGATAAAGTCTTATCTACATCCTTATTACTTTTTTCTATTAGTCTACTATAAACACAAGTATTAAAACAAAAACTCCACATCTTGTACACCTAACCTATATTAACAAACATGATTATTATAGTAAATAACAACAGAAAACAAAAGACAAAATACTAAGAGTTATCCTTACTTTGGCCAAATATTCGTATATTTCAAAAAAAAATAAAATTTATTCATGATAGAGTCAAGTAATTCCTTTTGCAATTACAATTTCGTCTCTACCATAATGAGATTTTATATATGAAAAATTATGTTTCGACCGAACTTAAATAAGCGTGCATCGACGTAATTGTCCTTTTTAATAATAAGTTTTGCATATTCTATTTTTGCCATCAATCACAATTATTAAATAACAGCATATGTTTATAAAATGGAAAGCAAAATTCAAGAACTTACAGTTATACCTATTTATTCTCTGCAAACGCTCTGTTGACTTCCAATGCAGGAAATGGTTGCGGCAAATTAATTTCTCCAACGTGATGTGGAATAAAAATTCCCCCCACAAGTCACTTTCACGTTTTTAACCGGTATATTTAGATCCGAGCTATTACTCGCGTTTGAACACCTGTTTATAATTAGTTCCAACTTTTAATACCATCCATTCAATTACCCGCTTAGCAACCTCATACCGCACGGCGATGGTTACGAGTTTTTTTACTTAAAAGCTCTCCTGAAGATGATCTGATGTGTTCTGATACGATCTCCTCCTTCCTACTATTTTTTGAGGTTAAAGTGTTTCGAGGGCATTCCTCACTTTCCGTTCTAAGGGATTCTCCTAAGATCAGGATCAAAGTTATTTCAGAGCATATGGGCAGTTATGTGTTCCCACACTTTCGACAGCAGTTTTATTTGTTTATCACTACGCATTGCCTCTGTATGATTGTAAATTTATGATTTTATAATTATTGAGGTTGAAATCATGATTGAGAGTTTCTGAACACGTTTGAATAGGTTCAAATATGACGGATTATTTACCGAGATCTATATGTATTTTTCTAATTTTAATGCAAAACGTATAATATCCCGATCTATACAGCTGTTTGTATATGGATGTACTAAGTGCTTTTCGGTTTATTTATTTGTCCTAATTTAACATTCTTTAGAAATAGCGACGTTATTAATGTAAACTACTAAAGCTTCTATAATTTTTTCAGAGTATTTCGTATTAAAGCTATTTGAACTATCTAAATTATATAAATTGTTTTCTGTTACCTACTATTTGCTGAATTAACGCGCATGCGTTATAATTCTTATGACATCCTTAGAGGAGAAATTCTAACAAATTAAGTAACATAATTTGGATTTTTAATTTCTATATAAAATACCAGAATTAAAATTTATGAAAAAAATAATTTATACGTGTAATTTAAAAAGCTTAAAGAAGTACAGTATTGCCCGAAATAAACAGTACTGAAATTGTAATTGTTTTGTATATTTAAAAAATACATATTATTGACACTTTATTATATGTTCTAAATGTGCACCTCCTCGTTCGAGACAGACTTCATAACGATGTTCTAAGTTCCTGGTCATGTTATTGAATAAGGGTTGTCTCAGGGCTGCGAAGAAGACTCTAACGGCATCCTTTAATTCATCGATGGTTTGTGGTGCCCGTTTGAAAACGGCATTTTTAGCCATGCCCCAAATGTATGCGTCTGGAGGTGTGAGGTCTGGAGAATGTGAAGGATAAGGGAAGTCAGTAAATGGTGATATGAATTTGCTTGGAAAATGTTCTTGAAGAAATTGACGAATTGCGGCAGCAGTATGGCAAGTTGCCCCGTCCTGCTGAAAAATTGGTTTCGAAATGCCAAGTTACGTGCACGACAGAATTGACGTAGATCAGGGATAAATCGTGTTAAAATTTGTCTGTACCTCTGTTGATTAAGTGTGACTTGCCTACCATTCTCTTCGATAAAGTACGGACCAATGATTCCGTGTCCGGAAACAGCACACCAGACACTCACTTTTTCACTATGTAAAGGAACCTCTTGAACCTCATCGGGTCTGGCAAAGCCCAGAAATCGATTTGTGCGACGATTCACATAGCCTGACAAGTGAAAATGTGCTTCGTCTGAAAACCAAACATTTTTCAAAAATTCAGGTTTTTCATACTGTAACGCGAGAATTCTGGCGCAATATTCCACTCTACTGCGATAATCCGAGGATGTAGTTGTTGATGTACCTGAATCACATACGAAAATGTACCCAGCTCCTTCAGGATTCTTTGAAAGAAAGTTCTTTTAAATCAAGTTGTAACGCTGTCCTTGCCTGGCTGACTTTCGGATTTTCTAAGATTTGCTCAAAACACGTTCATGGTTATTGTTGTTGTTAACTGTCCTGGGACGCCCTGAGTTTCCTTTTCGTTGGCACAATACACTACCTGTATTTCTAAACTTTTCAATAACCTTTAAAATTACAGCATTACTTGGAGAACGTTTATTAAACCTTTGTGTGAATTGATCAGACACGTATAGCAAACTTGCACCATTATGTCGGCCGATTCCGTATGAACGAAAATAATGCTCTACCAGAAACACTTTCTCCTCTGTACTTAACACCATTTTTAACAATTAGGCCCTACTAATTACTTGTTTGAGGTTTACTTGACAGGTCTATACTAGCTAACTTGAGTGTGACAGCGCACGCATAAAAACACCGCCAACTTAGTTTCAGTACTGTTTATTTCGGGCAATACTGTACTTACTGTTGTAGAAACTTGAGGCATCAAAGTTGACGAACTTGAAGATGAACGGAATGTGAATAAAAAATCAACATCAATTAATGTATTAAAACATATAGTAAACAATAAATTTGCACCTAACGCCTCTGTCACCCTTACAGTTTTATTGACGCTTTCAATTACTGTGGGAAGTGAAGAAGAACGAAGTTTTTTCAAAACGTTAATTGATAAAACCCTACTTGCGGTTATCAACGTCCTAAACACCTTTGGATGATCTAGCAACCATTTCAATAGACCATGAACTGGGCCAAATTTTGACTATTCTGACTTAATTAAAGATTTTATGGCAATTAAAGCAACAAAAAAAGTTTATGAATAATTTTTATTTGAGATACCGGACTCATTTTTTGCGTTTACTAACGCTAGTCTAGATAATATTATTATAAGTGTAATATATATGTGTTTTCTTGGTTTTTAAAACACTAGTAATAATTAGTTTATTCAAACATGTATTAGGACTTATAATTTTTGACAACAGCGAGCGGCAAGTAAAATTATAGCAAATTAGATCGCTGTGGCACAGACTTCAATCGTTCCTTGCAAATTTATAATTTTGTTAATTATTGTTTTTATGCATTCTATATATTTTTTGTGGTGTATGTCGTAACAAGTGCTATTTGTGTATGCGTATAATATGATAATAAATTGTTTTATTTCTTCTACATACAAATTTACAGTCGCTATGTTATGGGTTTCAACGTCGTTTAAAAATTTAAAGGACTAATTGCTTTCCTGGTAGTAATAATAATGTGTCCTCATTTATATCACTATAACCCTACTCTTGTCGTTTTTAACACGCTTGTTTCTTTGATTATCTATAATTGAAATGAATTTGAAAATAGAATTGAATTGGCAATGTTGCTTTTTTCTATAAAACTTCTCAATTAATATAAGTGATAGGCGTTTGACTTCAGGAATTCATATTTATTCAGACGAATAGAAATGATCCCGCTAGATCGTCTTTTTTTGTGATCCCAACTGAAAGCAGCAGTTAGAACGCACTCCGCGGTCGAACGTAGTGATGGATTCGAACCGAACCGAACCTTGCCCTAGGTTCGATTCGGTTCGAAAACTTTTTAGTCCGGTTCGGTTCGAGGTTCGGTTCGAAAAAATATATTCCGGTTCGGTTCGGTTCGGTTCGAAAAAAACGAACCGAACCTCGAACCGAACCGAACCGGTTCGACATTTTGATATTTTAAACAACTAGTGCGTTCAACTACAACAATTTCAATGTGTAATGTAGTTTTTATATTTAGTAGTTGCTACTTTCAAATAAACCCAACATTAATTTGTTTTAGATTTTAGTATCATATTAATACTATTTTTCCATGTTTGATTTTTCATTACTTACTATCTTTAACAAAGCTTAATTACAATTAGGTTAATAGTGAAAGCCACCTCTAAAATTTAGAATGTGTTAATATTTGATGATTTTTACTAATGCCATTTTACCGTGCAAGAACGATATCACACGATCTTTGCGATTACTTTTATTTTAGTTTTAGTAAAAAAATTTTATCTACAAACGTGCCCCGATGACAAAATTTATTAGATATGTAACACTAATACCTATTACATTTTTACCTATTGCCTTAAAACTCGATGACCATGTACATTAGAAAATCGTTCTATTTCTTATATGCTCGCGACTAGAGATTTCTAAAATGTGCATTTGGGAGAAATTAAGATTAACGTTTTTAGTAAAAATTAAATTTTTAAACTAAATTTTTATTTAAAAAATCGAACCGTTCGAACCGAACCGGACCGAACCTTGAGCTAGGTTCGGTTCGGTTCGAAAAATTTGCCGGTCCGGTTCGAGGTTCGGTTCGAAAATAAAATGTCCGGTTCGGTTCGGTTCGGTTCGAAAAATCGAACCGAACCTCGAACCGAACCTCGAACCTGTTCAATTCGTGTCCATCCCTCTCGAACGTATTCTGTACTTTGATATTTGACAGTCGTAGAGCTCTTTTAGTAATTTATTTTAATTTTTCATCATTCCTTCATTTGATTCCTTTTTATTCAACAGGTTTTTTCAAAATTACTGCTTTTTGGCTTTCTACATGAGGTAAATAATTATGTAGAAATATTTATTGAAGATTCAGTAATATAACCACCGCCCAACCTTACAAATATTTTAAATTGACAAATATAAGCTTTCTACTTTGAGTGTACTTCTTAGCAGGCAGTGCATAGACACACCTCCCAAGTCCTATGTTTGTCTGGTGCCACAGTATGTAAAGTATTCATATGGTGCGAAGCAGATAATTACAATGTTAATAATATGTAACCTCACGAACGATCCATGTAGGAATTAAAAATACAAAATGAATCGTTTGGTATAAGTAAGCTTTAAAAGGTCCATTAAATGGTGAGCTTTGATATTCATGTATATAATGAAATAAATTAAGCTTTTGGGTGAATAACCCGTACATTTATAAAAATTGAGCTGCGCGAACCTTAAACCATTCCATATTAAAATATATAAGAAAACTGTTCTTTTAATCTGAAGCCAAGGTATTTAATGTTAGCTTCATATAATTTAAATAAAAATATACCTAGTTTACAATAAACTCTTTATTGAAATAATTAAGCTGTTAGAAATTAACTTTTACAGCTTATCCTTATGTGGACAAATGCACATGCAAGGCATATTGACATTAATCGATCTCAGTTTCTTCTACTTCACAACATTTCAAACCAACGTTACAACCTCCACTTTCCGCTTGTTTCATGCAAAATACTGCACACACCGTGTTTGGAACAGCAGCGCCCGATTTAATGCAGCTCTCACCAACATCTAGAACAAAATTATATTTTGTTTGCGAGTAACAAAAAGTATGTAAAAATAAACTAAATTAAAAAAACAATTCACAATTCGACACACAAAAAGATACAGTAGTCTAGTATCTCCTGCCGGTCCAATTTTGAGCTTATGTTGTATAAAAATTTATTTGAAGCTTCCCTTTCTAAACAACTAAACGTTCGAATAAGAACTTAAAATAACAGAAAATAATGATCCTAAAACTGCCTTAATCATCCTGCACTTTCTTTCATAATTTACTTTTACTTTTAATTCAGAACTTTTTCAACGTTCTTCAAATCGAACTTCTAGTATAATTAATGGTGTAATAGTACAACCTTGTACCAGCAACCGAGTAAACATGCAATTAGTGATATCCGGTGCCGCAGTCCATTAACGCGATTTCTACTCCTTCATTTGAATAGTTAATTTGAACGAACCAACCAGAATCGAAGATTTTATAAATTCGATTTCTTAAAGTGGATTTGCTTTTTTAAATTTAAAAATTTGGGTTGGAAGTTTGAAGTTAGAACAAATAAACAAATACAGGGCTGTTTGCGGTTCATTTTATAAGTAATCAAAGTACTTTTATTGGGCTAACGATTTTATTTCTTGGCGTCGCTGTTATTTGTGACATTGTTTAGTTGTTTATTTTATCTTTGCATCATTTGAATGTTGTCATGGTCACATTCTTTTTAGCTGGGTTTCTAGTTGGTTTCTGTTCGTTGTTCTTTTGCCCTTTTTTGACATCATAGCTGTCGACTAAGTTCACTAGCCGTAACCAAGGAGGGAGGGGGGGGGGAGCGAAAGGTCGGAGTCAGTTAAGTCGGAGATTCAAGGCGCTGTCGGGAAGAGGTTGAAGGTGACGGCGAAGGACGTGATGTCGGAAACTCAGTATGAGGTCGTGATATCGGATGCATAACCTTCGCCAACGGAGGTTGAATCAGGGGAGTCTGAGTCCCTTATGGATGTTGCAGCGCCGGAATTGCTCTCAACAGCAAGAGGACAGCGCAAGCAGTCGACTAGCAATAACGAAAGTGCTGCTGCTAGCAACCTCAACTAGCTCGAACTCCTGAAATTTAAGGCGAAAAAGGCGAATGCCATTATCTGCAGGAAGATACCGGCGACTTCCACCTATATTGTCGTAGACGACGTGAAGGTGACTTGGAACGCCGCGGATGAGATCTGGGATTTTGAGAATGGGCGATGAGGTTGTACATTGCGGATGTAGGTAAGCTAGGAGTCGCATCAGGAGGTGCAGCGATGGTCACGGTTGTCTCAAGAAGGCAGAAGTTGAGAGTTCATGGAGCGTTGGTGCTGGGAAATGCATCATACGCTGCAGTAGCGACGAGTGCTACGTCGACATTCGCGGTACCTGTGGACACCAATCCGGGACAGATGGAAGATGTGATAAACACCCTTAAAAATAAATTTGATTATGCTCGTGATGGGTTTATCGTTGTTGCAGCAGAAGCACTTGTCCGTTTGATCGCCAGTCAGAATCCTTGTTTCGGCGATTTAAATGTGGAAGGCCACCTCAGGGACATCTTTAAGTTTAGCGAAAAGGGTCCTAGTAATTTCGTCGGCAACGTTGTCTTCGAAGTGACCTCTACACTTGGTAGGCGCCTATTAGCTGAAGCTAGAAACCTCAGGTGGCGAAGAGTGTGGGCCCGGGACTACTCTGTATGATGCAGTGTTACCGATGCTACGAGTACGGCCATAGGTCGATGGAATGCAGAGAAAAGTTACGGTGGTGCGGTAACTGTGTTGAGGTCGGGAACGAATTCAAGAAATGCCGAAAGGCAGTTCCCTGCTAAGTGGTGGCGCAAAGGTTGACACGCACCACGACGCTAGGTCGAGCAGATACCCCACGATGCAATGACTGAAGAACGCAATCACACGCAACATCGACTATGAATTGTAAAGCCCAAACAATCCCTGTAAAAAAAAGACTAAATGCGCCCAATTAAATTTAAAGGGACGATTTGCAATGTCGTTAAGCTATTCCCAGAAAACAAAATCAATATCGCGTTTATACAGAAACCGCACCTGTATAACCATAAAATAATGGGTTTTAGGAGAGGGGGAATCGTTTTCCAAACAAACAGCGAGCGACCTCATATCGGTATAATAATAAACAATTGGACATGCGGGGGGATAATGATAAATAAGTAATAATTAAGTAACAGCGGCCGTAATAAAAACTGGGGCTGATACCTTTTACGTTATACACACGTACCTTCCACCGATCGACTTGCAGTGCAAAAACCCACAAACCGAAGAATTAATAAGTCAAATAGAGAACGTGTTTCGGGAAATTGGGTGAAACCGAAGTAATAATCGGAGGCATTATAATGCTAAGTCTCCATTATGGAGCACTCCGATAGAGGACGATAGGGGATCGCGAAACACAAATGGTTCACAGACGTTTGAGGGGCAAATGGGTAGACGTTTAATTAATGTCATTGCAGTCTCGCACGATATATTGGAAGATATTTGTAATTTGGAATAAAAGTCGCTTTCTCGATCACAAGCTAATAACATGGGATCTTGAAGTCGAAGCTTGCATATACGAGCAAATAACTATCTTTCCGCAGTTTTTTAATTAAAAAAGCAAATTGGAACGGTTTAAACCAAAATTCAGCAAAACAACCCCGCGCTCGAGAACGAATTAGTAAACTGTCGAGAGGCTACTCAATAGAAACACTCGCGCAAAAACTAAATGACGCTGTAGTAAACGCATTGGCGCACTCTATACCGCGGAAGAAGACGTTTAAAGACGGTGTACCTTCGTGGACTTGGGACTTATCCACTAAAAAGACGGAAACCCGTAATTTAAAGGGCCGCTACCAAAACGCAGCGGGAAATTAAGAGAACACAGAAAGCTGGAATATAGTCAATGTAACCTAAAATATAAGATGCTAATAAAAAAAAGCGAATGAAAAATTTTAAAAATTCTGCACGCGCAACTCTAAAAAAGAATCTTGGGGAACGGCCTATCGCGTAATAAGGGAACAACAGAGATTGCGCTCGGCAACGTCA